>JADLIF010003397.1:0-73351 GCA_016648015.1 Steinernema khuongi
GAACTCCACGGTTCCATTCTTCTTCATGCTCAGCAGATTCAAATGGTCGGCCTGCTGGACTTGAACTGTGAGAACGAAATCTCTGTCCATTTCAATCTGAACAAACGGGAGTTACATTATTTCCAGACAGACACAGACGGCTTACTCTTTCGACCTTCCGTTCCTCTGGAGGCAGGTGCGCCTTCCGGGCGAACTCAGCGCGTCGCTTCTGTTCGAAGAGCTCCGCATCACGATACTGCATGTAGTCAAGGACCCGCTCCGACTCCTGACTCGAGTGATGCAAACTATACGTATAGCCTATCATCTGAAACAGAGATCCTATGAAAGACGTTATCAACAACAAAAAAGCACGGCTGAAACATCTCACGAAAATGATGACGAGCACTGTGACAGGTCCATTCTGCTGTGGTTGGGAACCTTTGCCTTCCCATCATTTAACAAGATCGTTGTGGGACCGAAACCTCGGTCATTTGAAAGTTTCATTTGAAAATCGTTTCTCGAAGGCTATGGAACATTTTCGAAATTCGAAATGATTTTGCAGAGCGGTTGTCACTTTGGCGCGAGGTTTATTAAGTTTATTAACAAAGCGACGACTTCATCTTGCATTACCCAGATGACAATTGTTCACTTCTTTGTATTCCCCTATCAGCAGCAATAGCGGTTCTTGTACGGTGGGTGCAGGTGTGAATCTGAACACTGGAAGAGGCTCCCGTTCCGTGAAATGTGATGTTTCCTGCCGTGAAAAGCTGAATGCATGTCTCCACTAATCGAACACGTATGCCGACAACGAGGGCCCTTTGAAGTAGAAATGAAGACGTGGCTAAATGTTGATTTACCTTCGCTTTGGGGATGAAGTTTAACAAGTGGAAGGGTGTTTACACGCAGGGTATTTATTAGAAAGTCCTTAGGGCAACTATTGAAACGCACACAGAGGTCACCGGTGGGTATTTAAAAAGTAATCCTAGTATTGTAAACATGTTAACTTCTTCGCTGGAGACTACGATTTCAAAGTTGGCTTCCTTTTCTCCGAGAAAAAGTTTTCGGATATCGATGATTCCAATTCGCCATTGATTTGGTCGCTCTCCATTCGACTCCTTACACTGCAAACCATCGAATATCCGACATCCCTTAAATCTATGCGATTGCTATCCCTGGTTCTAGAATCCACATAGAGCGTGCATAAAGAAGGAAGCTGTTGTTGAAGTGTCACGAAAGTTTTGAGATGTCGTGCGAAATCTGTCAGGGAAGAGTGCGTTGTCGTCCCCTTCTCGCTAACGAGTGGCGCCAAAGCCGACGGAGCGTGAGTGCCGTATGTCGCGACGGCTGAAGTCCGGAAACTTGAGGAAACGCACGTCTTGTGTACTCAAGATGTTTCAAGCGTCAAGTTGTGCGTCTTTTTTTACGCACAGCTTGAGTGCCGAAACACGAGGCGGAGTGCAATGGTCATAGTCGGCAAATAGTGCGTCTGCGTTAACATCACTTAAAGCAGAAATCAAACAGAAGACGAGAGAATACGGCAAAGACGTCTGAAACGATTCCAATGGCGAAGTTGAACGGCCAGGAGAAGGAGAACATAAGAGTATTTTGTAGCTCACACCTCGAGTTCTGCACATTAAAAGTCTCGCGTTCAATGAGTGGACTTTGCAGTGTCGTCGGAAAGTTAAATATGGACCAGGTATCCTGTCGACAATAGATGACAGGTTGATTTATTATTAATGGCAGTGTAAGAACCCGTAATGTGGTTGGTTCCCCATTTTGTCGAATCCATCTTCCATGAAATCAACAATTCTTGTTCTTTCAATCACCAGCGACAGTTATGTTTGAACACGTCTTCTTGTTTTTCCCTCTCCAAAAAGCGATTTCACTTCCAACCGGTACATTGTTTTCGGCCGCAGGGATAGTTTGTCTAAACAATTTGTCAACGTTTATTTCGGGAAGCCAATATGACAAGGCTTGTCGGAGGTTAGCAGAAGTTCGACCGACGAATTGAGTATTCCATAAATGTTAAAGTGGACAACATAGTTGGTTTCCATATATGATAGGGCGCCCCTACCATTTCGATCTGACAACCCTAAACATGGCGAATTCGATGCTTGCAACCCCAGTGACACCAGATTGTTTGCGTTTCGTATAAACTGCTAGTGGTGAATGACTGAACTGCGTCCTATCAATCGTGCCGGGATCTATTGTTTGAAAAAAAATATAATCTTGAAAAGAATTTAATCTGCAGTAACATGCAAGTACGTATGAGTGCAGGAACCACTAGACTTTATTTGGATACGGTAAGAGGAGGGAGGCCAATATGATTTACTATAGCACTGTGAAATGAAAATAAAAAAAACTGAATTGGATTAGGTCAAGAACTGGGTCTCACATCTCGGCGAAAGCGTTCTGCGGAAAATCCGCTTCTTGAAACAGTAGTCGTAATTCGGCATCCACGGCCGACTGCAATGCGATCTCTCGTCCGTGGAGGAATGGGCGTTTAACAAGCATTTCAAAAAGTACTTAACACGTGTTATTTTGCAGCCGCCCTCAGCAGAGAAGCAGCGGAGACGATGTCCACTTGAAGTGGCCAAGCGTTCGAGTGGCCGCCGGTCGAAAGAATCGGTGATACTGCGACGGCGGCGATTGCCCGTCGCTCCCGAAGGAACAAGATTGCGGACGACATTCCTCGGGGCGACCAACTCGGGTCCACCTCTGCTCCTCGCTTGGGTGCATGACTGTGTGCTCGAATGGTCGATGAACAGTGGAGCTGCATAGGACGGCTTCCGCCAGTCCAGCCAATGATTCATGAGAGAACACCGCAGGAGAACGTCTCTGGAATGCGCAATCTGGTCTTATCCGCTCAGCGGGCCTCATCACATCCGGGCATTCAGTCGAGCTGAAGATAAACAAACGGGGGAGGCTGCAGGCGATGAATGGAATCATTGTGACTTGTTGTATTGTTGTTAACAACTTGCGACTAGCATGTGAACGCTCTTCAGGCAACTAGTTTGGGGCTTACAGGGATGGTGCAAGCTGAAGATTTCTTGGGTTTTGACCAGGAGGCTCAAAAGCGGACATGAATGGGGGGCTACCAATACACAGGTTAGGTTTAGTGGTCTGTTCTGATCATGATCGTTAACAAGATAAATAATGGTGTTCGAGAAAAGTTGTTATATGTTTATGAAACAAGGCAGACGTAAGTCGAGATGGATGCGCTGAAAATCGAAAGGATCAGTACCTTTAGCAATTTAGGAGTTCTTTTTATTCCATCTCTTAGAGTTCAGGAGTTAAAGCTTAGGCTTTCATTTTCAATTGAGAAATATTTCCCAAGAAATCTATCTCTTCTACCCTCCGCAAGTTATTTTCACATCTTCAAGAGACCGTACGAGAGACACTAGTTGATCTCTTTGGGTCGTCTCACTGTTTTTCCTGTCTGGCTACTTAGTACCCACTGTCCACTAGCTTTACGCTTTCCCTCTCTGATTAAGACAATGCAAACACCGATGAACCATCTCGAAGACAAATAGCAAAGTTCGATAAAAACGATCGCTGTCGATTGACACCGATGCTACTGCGTCGTCGGCGGCCTTCGTAGTAAGCCGCTTTTGACGCCTCGGTCAGCAGGACCTGATTGCGCACCACCCACGGCGCAGACGATGTCCGCTTTCTGCAAACGCGCCTCCGCAAGGGACGTCTCAAGAGCGAACGCTGTCCAACCAGCTCAGACTCTCGATCTCCATTCGCGTGTCTACTGCTTCGGAGAATTCGGATGAAAAAATGCAAGACACTCTGTCTCTCTCGAAAGGAGCTCCCCGACAGCAATAAACAACATGAATCAGTGAGGTTTTCGCTACACCGTAAGAGTTAAGATACACAAAGTTTTTTCCTATAACAAGCCTTGGGACAAATGGTTACCGGTTGCAGAACTGCTAGATGGTGCGCTGGATTTCCGCATGAACCGAACGCCGCAGCGAAGTCAGCATTGGAACCGGTGCTCCACCTGACCGGCTTCCGGTTCAACTTTCTAGAGAGCGCGGCCGGCAGCTCCGCTTTTTCCCGACGGGAGCTATTGTGTGTGAACTGTCAACATGCGCTGAAGGATGGCGGAGTTGCTTGCGGCGAACAGGCAAATCCGAGGGCGGTGCTGCGCGGCCCTCGCAGGAGGGGTGAGGGGCGGTAACGAAAACTGCCTGTGAACGTCACGAGCGACTCTCGGCCGGTAGCTTCTTAAATACGGGGCCCCGAAACCGCCGGTCATCACTCATTCAGCTGGAGCAATCATGTGCAGCCCTCAATTCACACTTCTTTTCGCCATCGTCGCTTTCGGTACTTATTCTTTCGATTTCCCTACGCTTGATAGTCACCCCTTTGGCACCGTCTTTTAGTCATTTGGCCTTTCCATTGTTCTTTTGTGGTTCAAAGCTTAAAAGTCATGTCCTACTGTGCCGTCCGTGCCCTACTCTATTCACTTGTTGCTTTAGCCGCGGCCCTTCCCTCGGAGAAGGATGTTACCGGCGACGAGAAGGTCGCTCCTAACTCCGAGGAGCCGCAGTACTGGCGCGCCATTCTCGGCGACATCTGTCAGCTCCCGAGCTTCCCGCGCGCCACCGGCGATCCGCAACGCTATGTCGAATGTGTGAAGCAGAGCTCGAACAATGAGGACCGGTAAGTTTGTTTTGCGAATATCCCGAGTTCCCGCAATCACAAACTAGAATTAGTGCATGTTCCATTGTGCTGACAGAGGCAACGATGAGTCCTGTCCTGGTTCTGGACAATGCAGAGCGGATGTTTCATCCATTCTGCAGTTGAATTCCTGTTAGGATTGATCTGAAATAGATCCAATGTAGGCCACTAAATTAAGGAGAAAGAACGCTGTAGAAAACACGCTAGGAATGATGATTCGAGCAAGTCTTTTGCAAGATGATCGGGGATTTCTGTAACTTTGCTTGTTTACCCACTTCACCGCTACTTCGCAACAGCGCGCCCGTTCACACTTCTCCATTACGCTGCGACTTTTCCCCGCTACTCTTTTCGTGAGCGAAAGTCCTTAACCAACATCTCCAATGCAGTAATCATAACTGTAAACTGAGCCAGTAACGCACATTGCAGCAAGGATTTGGGCATCTGGCTTCTGCGCGAATGTCTTCCGGGCTACGAGTTCGTCGCGTCCGCCCGCCGCTGCAAGACCGTCCGCTCCATCAGGCGCCAACAGCAGCTCTGCGACGGACCTAACTCGGACACCTACCAGTTCTGTCCTTCCGTCACTACCAACAATGTCCAGGTGCTCTAAGCAGAATCCGGGCAGAATTTGACCTCCCGTTCAGTTCACGATCCGCGAAACGCGCCAGGCTCCTAGGCAGTGCGCTTGCCCTAACGGTGAGCTGAACTGTGTGTGCCCGCTTCCCGAGATCCTGGAGCCCATCGCCGTTCCGGTTAACAGCAAAGCCGTCCGCCGCTCGCCCCAGATGAACGCCGTCCCGCAGAACATGCCCAACTGCCCGTGTCCTCCCCAACAGACAAACTGCGTCTGCGCAAACGTAGGAACATTACCCTGTGCTGAATTATCTATTCATTGTGTTCAGCCCCAGACCCAACAGCCCCAGGTCTTCCAGGACTCGTGCTGTGCCGCCCAGCAGCAGCCACCTTGCCAGTGCGAACAGCCTGCACAGATTCCAGTAGGCTTCTAGTCCTCTTCTAGTAGCTAAAACTCTCTTTCAGGTTGCCCCTTCTCCGACCCCCGTTCAGTGCAATTGCGAGCCAGCGAAGCCGCAGTGCGCGTGCCAGCCTCAGATCCAGCCTCAGGCCATCCCCCAGCAGCAGCCGGTGACTGAGCTTGTGCCGTGACTTCCCCTTTGTCTGGTGTGGAGTGACATAACCGTGCTGTGCTTTTCAGCTTTTCAGACTTGCACGCCTTTTCCCGAGTTGAAGTGTGAACACAGTTTGATGAACCAAGGCGATTGCGGTGAACTCGTTCCCGTTCCTAGCGTAACCCTTTCGCTTCAGAATTGCCAAACCACCACTACCCAGCAGCAGTACTGCCCTCAGCCTAACCAACAGCAGCCAGCCGTCGTGCAGCCTCAGCCTTGCCCCCTCGGTAAGACCTGTCTGGCCTCATTTCTCTTGTCTAAGCCATGTTCCAGTCCAAGGGGGAGTGCAGAACGCGCGCTACCAGGGAATCTGCTCGTGGATGATCGACCCTCTGGCCACGGACCCCGAGTCGCGCAGCCACTTCCTCCAGTGTCAGCCCGCGCCGAACAACCTCTTCTGTGGTCGCTGGCAGAGGATGCCCTGCGCCCCAGCCACCGTCTTCGACGCCTCCGCGCAAGTCTGCGTCTGGGATTCTCAGAGTAAGCTGTCCTAGTTTCTGTGCCAGAAAACACATGCCGCTATAGCCTCTCAACCCGGACCTCTTCCAACTCCTGCGCCTTTCGTCCAGCCGGCGACTGTACAGCCTGCGGTCCCCCAGCAGTCCTGCGGATGCACTGGCGGAGTCCAGATCGGCTCCTGCAACCAGAACTACCAGTGCCCCGGCCAGTCGGTCTGTCAGATCGGACAGAGGCAACAGAACCCTTGCATGGTCTGCTGCTACTACCACAAGAAGCACTAAAATGACCTGGACGACGCACTCGCTCGCACTGCCAAATGTATTATTTGTAAATTTGATCAATGCACTGAACGGATTATATTTGACGCAATAGTTAATTATCTATAAAAGTCGGAGATTGTAGAAGTTATAGTTCCTGATAGTGTGCACGTATAAAGACGCGTTAGGTACATCGAATGATGCGGAGTTCCACGTGAAACACGACATTCATTAAAAGGCCTCTAATGCACGCAACTTGCTACTTCCATCGGTAATACAGATGAAACCCCTAATATGCTTCATTAATTTTGCGAGCGGCAGTACCATACGTGAAGAACGTGGACACAATTTCCATCTGTTGTCCATAAATGTGTGTTCTTTCACAATGTCGTTATCATTCACAGGGCACAATGTCGTGCTCCGAATCGGACAGCCGCTGTCCACTCTAACCGCAACTGCGTAAATAGACGGGCGGCGAGGTGAGATGACTCAGACTGCACGCATTTTTCTTCTCTTCGACAACCGTTCAAAGACCGTGCATTCACGATGAAACATAAGACCAAAACAAATCGGAAAAACAGTGTGTCGGCCAGAGAGGTGTACTTGAACTTAGAACGACATTGTTTTCACGTTGCGGCCACTTCTCTCTTGCTCCGATAGCAGCGAAGTTACACTAAGCAACAGAGTCGCCTCGTTTTAACACGCTCCCGGTGTTACTGAAGCATGTGTGGGGAAACATATGCGAGGCCTTGTCAGAATATACATGAAAGGCGTCAGTGACATTGACCACATTGTGAGGCAATTGAGACGATGAAAGTAGGCCTTGATGGACCGTTTTCGGATGGAAGTTTAAAGATTACTCCGGTTTACAATTGCTAAGGGGAAGTAAGAACACCCCTACAGTACGAATGATACGTATGCACAATTGTGACTAAACCCGCCTGTCTACAGTTGTGTAACATAATGAATCATCACTTGGTCTCCTAGATAGCGTCGTTTTTTTGGTTTTGATGGATTTGAAGCTGCACATACACACGCTAAATCTGATATTTTAGGTGTTAATTTGCACAGGCAGATTGGTGTATCTACCATCTATTCAGAACAAAACAAAGTGGTTGAGCAATGGAAGTCACTGAAACAGTTCAAGGTAGACGAAACATTCTACACAAAGGTTCATGTTACTTTCGTGTTCTCGGCTTATAACCTGTCTAATGCTCAGAGCACAGTACATACTTCGTGATGAGCTAATGTCATCATGGTATGGCTAGACACATTTCACCACATTTCCTCTTTATGCTTACTCATATCATAAATATTAAATCTAACATACGTGTATACGATAAACATCGTAAATATTCGAGTCATTCCTTTCCAACGCATACATGAACAAAGCAATATGTCCTGCATTAAATAATCTGCAGAAGGGGCCTAGATCCATACAATTTTGTTTCACGCATATATGTATACGGACAAGACGCTACATTAAACGACTCAGATCCATTGACTATTTAATTGTCTTGGTCAAAAAATGACCAAATGAGTCTGATTGTCTCCCTTCAGTTAGTATTGGAAGGATCGTTGAAAAACTACAACATAAGAGAATCGTTTCTAGTAGATACAACGCGTCATTCTGAAATATCTCTTACCGTTAAAAGAAATGTCTCTTACTTTGAAAAGAAAAGTTTTGATGTTTTCAGAGAAATGTTTCTTACATGAAACGTTTCTCAGTCAACACATTCTAGCATTTCTACCCTACCATGCTGTTTTGAGTCATTCCTTTTTAGTAAACGCACATCTAACGCATCAAATCCTGCATTGAATCAGCTACAAAAGGACTGTGTTCATGAAAAGACATGGCCTAAATTTATTCACTTCCATTATCACACAAATACGGACGAAACGCTATATACATTAAAACATCACAAAGGGGTCGATTGTTTGATTCGGCCCAAATGCCTCGGAATCTTTTCACTTCCATAAACATTGACTGGTTTTGTGTTTGCCTCTTCACAAGACTCGAATGAGTGCCTTTAAGGGTGCCGAGCGACCCTTACGGAACACTGCGGCAACTTCTGGTTCCCTCAAAAAAGAGACTTCTTCGCCCTCTGCGCCAAACGACGGTGCCTTGAATGATAAATGCTTTTCTTGTGTCGGCCTCTGTGCCGCCGGTGTTTACGAAAGATACTCTCCTCCGAGGACATTCATTATACATCTGTTCTGCTTCTTCCACTACTTCTTCAAATAACAACCGGGCCTTCGTGGGCTCGTTTCCGTTTGATCGCCGGCCGAGTCGTTGGCGGCGCGCCGGTGAGTAATCCTAACCACCCATTGAACTTGGTCCGCTGACTCACGCCCGTTGCTTCCGAAACACGAACGAGTTCCTCCGCCGCCACCGACAACCCATCAATCCTGTCGGAAAAAGTACATTCTATGTTTGTCGCAAAACAGTCACCGGCGTCTTGTTGTGGCATCTGTAACTCTTTCTACGTTCGCTGCCGGGTCATTCCGAGGTGAGCTCCTCCCCCAGGAGCCGGGCGGCAGACGCGCCAGGGCCGGAGAGTGTACGCGCGACCAGGAAAACTCGGCCGAAGGTGGAGACAGACCGTGAAGACAAACAGCCGTCGAGCAATTTGGTTTAAAAGAACGCGATGTTTTCAGTCGATTCAGTTCAGCGTGCCTCAACGATGATGCTCCGACTGCTACTGCTGCCGTTAGCGTGTGCCTTACTCTCAGCCAATGCCTTGGTATGTTCAGTGCTGTGCCCCAGTAACTCCTTGCATGTCCCTTTAGTCGGTCCAGAAGCGCGATACCGCTGTGCTGATGCACCAGCAGATTGACAACCTTCGTGACAATTGCTTCCCCCGCGGCGGGGGTGGCTGCACCTGCACGATCAAGAAGGAGGGAAGCCCCGAGCAGACTGAATCGTTTGATGACCTGGACGCGTGCAAGAAGCCTAGTCAAGGTAAGCCTGAAACACCGTATGCTTGTGACAACGCCTTTCAGTCGAGGTAGCCAGAAACAAGGCGACTGTGAACCAAGAGTTCAAGCAGAAGTTCGGCAACCTCAAGGAAAACTGCTTCCCGAAACCGAAGAGCGGATGCCGATGCACGCTTAAGGACGAAAACGGTGCCGAAATCGTCCGAAACTTCGAGAAGGAAGAAGACTGTCGCGATGTCATGGACGGTTAGTCGTTGCTTTTCCGACTTTGCTATAGCGCTCGATTCAGAGTCAGCCAAGGAGGCAAAGGCGGCAGTAAACGAGGAGATCAAGCAAAAGTTCGGTAACTTCAAGGAGAACTGCTTCCCGAAGCCGTCCGGAGGCTGCAAGTGCAATGAGAAGGACGCGAATGGAAACGAAGTGGTCGCCTCCTACAAAGCGGACTCCGAGTGCAAGGTCGCCGTTGGACACCGTGTGAAACGCTATGAGCGCGGCTCACAGAACGTGCGAGATCCGGTGCGCGAGCAGGCTCAGCGTAACTACGCCGCCGTGGTCAACGAGCTCAACGAGAAGTTCAAGGGACTTAAGGAGAACTGCTTCCCTCGTCCGAAAGGTGCCGTTTCAGACGCTTTAGCTCCGTAGCAACTTCTTCGTTTCAGGTTGCATGTGCATCATTGGCAAGGACAAGGACGGCCGCGAAATCAACGAGCGCCGTCTGAAGGACAAGGACTGCAAGTGCCAGCCTGGAGAGCGAGGCAACGGATGCCCCGTCGCCGGCGCCTAAATCTTCATCTGTATTGAGCCTCCAATTGCCGCTTTTTATGCTACTTTGCTGTGTTCCTTCTACCATGTTCACACACGGACCGTCTGAATTCTCAGTTCTTTGATTGGCATAAACCGATGTACAGCAACTTTCTTGCTTTTACGGCCTAGCACGACATACAGGGGGGAGGGAGGGTTGCCGCAAGGAGCTTCTGACTCGATGGCACGAGTGCATTGAACAATCAGTTTCTGTACACTCACGCAAGTGTTTCCAAAGTTCCTGACAATGAGTGTAGTCACCGCTGTCTGGAAATAGTCACTATGGATTTCAGTCTTTCAGCTAGAAGAGGTGGAAACGTGCCATATGTGTCCACGTGGACTCCATTTATGTTGTTGTCAACGGCGTTTCGCAAGGAACTCTTCTAGCCAAGGAATTGAAATCAATAGGTGACATTGTAGTCGAAAATGATATGCATTATATCGTTATGCATTAAAAGACGACAGTTACAGACTGCTCATGTCATTACTGCTCGTTATTCTGGAGTTTTCTTCTATTTCCTCGATTATCGACAACATGTAGTGCTATACATGCATCCGTTATGCGTCTAGCAGTGGACAAAAAGAAAAAGAAGCACTCCCTTCCCTCAATGAGACACGCCTTCGAATGCTGTTTTGCTAGGCATCGCCGCCATCACAGCAGAAGTCCATTAGTTACCATGTGATTCTTTCGGTTTCCAAGGCGCATCTCTCCTCGAAAGCCAGTCCTTTGGCGTGACTGCTCCCTGGAAGGATGGAACGTCCGACTCTGCGGGCTCGGAGGCCCGACCGTTCTCACGAAGAAAGCGGGCCTGTACGACTTAACTACGACCAAGATCATGATCTACCGCCGCCGGTGTACACCGCAGAGAACAACGCTCTTCCAGCAGCGTTGGAAGCCGAGGTTAAGCCCAATGCGGTCGTCCACTCATGTTTCAGATTTTCAGCAATACGAGCAGGAGTACGGTACCGATAAGCGGAACGTGAACAAGGATGTTCACAAGCCACCGGCTTCTCAACAGTTCCTTGGTGGCATGAAATGTAAGTTTGAGTTGTAGGACCCCGGAAGTGTTCCCTAGAATTCCCTATAACTGTAATTCAATGAAGATTGTGACTCAAACAACTCGTTGTAGGACAGTCGTTCCTGTTACTATATTCCAGAACATTAATTCATAGAACAGCATAAAAAGTCACTAAAAGTGAATAAAAATTTCGGTACGAGATTTTCCTAGTCCAGGACCAGAACAGATTGTTCATTATATATCTTCTCATAGCTATTTGGATGACAAAACACACGGAGAAGACCCGTGACAACCGCGAGCTTCTGGTGAAGGCCGTGGCGCGAGAGGCCGTCGTCTACATCTTCTTCCTCATCGTGTTCACAGTGATCGCTTTCTCGCACAACACCACGTCCATGTACTACTTCACCAAAGTGGTCAACGACCTGTTCACCATGACGTCCCCGACCGCCGACCAGAAGAAGTTCTACGAAATACAAACCACGGATGATGTCTGGGAGGTCTGTGAGCTGCGGTCAAGCCCCTGGAACGGCATTTTTCAGTTCATGCAAGGTCACCTTCTGAACTCACTCTATTGGGACGAGAGGAACATGCAAACGAACTACAGCGACAGATCCATGATTTTCTATGAGAACCGCCTACTGGGTTATCCGCGTCTACGAATGTTGAAGGTTAGTCATGCTGGGATTTGTCTGCATCATCTGTATTCTGATACCCGACACCCCCACAACCAACAGCTGCCCATTGCAAATCCTATTTAGGTCTCAAACCGATCGTGCGACGTAGTACATGGCTTCCGTCGCGAGGTCACCGAATGCTTCAGTTCCTACCAGGAGCCCAACGAAGAACGTCTCGAGGAATCGTCTTCTGACCGGGCTGCGTAAATGCCTTAGTCAGTGCTATAGATGCCACATCTCTTCAGGTACAACTATCAACCCGACTCGGACCTTCAGTCCGAGTGGATTTGGGGCCAGGTCTCGACCTACGGAGGCGGTGGCTACGTGCAGGAACTCTCCATCAACAACAAGAACGAAAGCGCGCATCTGATTGCAGACCTGAAGAAGAATCGCTGGATCTCACGGGGAACACGAGCCTTGTTCATCGACTTCAGCATCTACAACGCCAACCTCAACCTGTTCTGCGTTGTGCAGTAAGAACGCGTTAGGTTCGTGCAAGGGAGTGACGTCGTGCTTTTAGACTTCTTCTTGAAATCCCGGCTTCTGGAGGCATCCTCCCATCGGCTACAGTGAACACGATGAAACTGCTCCGCTACGTGACCGCGACCGACTTCTTTGTGCTAGCCATGGAGGCCGTCTTCTGCGCCTTCATCCTCTACTATATCGTCGAAAAGGCCATCGAAATCGTCACAATCAAAGGGGCCTACTTCAAGAGTGTCTGGAACATCTTGGACCTCATCGTGCTGGGCGTAAGTGGATTTAGGAATGAAGTCATAGACAGATGTTCTCAGCTTTCCATTGCCGTCATCATTCTCAGCCTCAGGAGAACCCTGATGATCCGCTCGAAGGTCGGTTCGCTTCTCAACGGAGTGCATCAGTACGAGAACCTGCAAAGCATCGTGTTTGCCGAGAATCGCTACACGGAGGGAGTCTCTATCCTCATCTACTTCGTCTACATCAAGGTAGGAAGAACAGGGATATGGTAGTGCAATTTGAGAACTTTAGCTTTTCAAATACGCTAGCATCAATAAGACCATGAACCAGCTGAACGCAACACTAGGTCGCGCGGCCAAGGACATCGGTGGTTTCGGAGTCATGTTCTCCATCTTTTACGCCGCCTACGTGCAGTTCGGCTTTCTCGCCTTCGGGTGTCAGGTCTGCAGAAGCTGTTCTCCAAGACTAGTTGAGCGTTTAGATCGCCGAGTACTCGACCATCTACAGTGCTTCATTCACCCTTCTACGCACCATTCTGGGCGATTTCGACTTTAACGCACTACAGAAGGCGAACCGCGTGCTCGGACCCATCTTTTTCCTCACCTACATCTTCCTGGTCTTCTTCGTTCTTCTGGTTAGTTTAGTCACGTGGAATAGTGATCCGATACGGTTTTCGCCTCTCGAGATCAAGAAGACCTTATGAACAGTCATCCGTTCTGACTGATTAGTTCTTAAAAAGATTGTTGGAATTGTTTGCCCAAATTTATACAAGGAGGTTTACAACTCACTATGCCATTCCCAAACCCAGATCTTCTTGTAGCTGTAACTAGAAAGAAGTTATGTTCTATTTCAGAATATGTTCCTCGCTATCATCAACGACGCTTATTCCGAAGTGAAGGGCGAATTCAGAAAGCAGGCAGATGAACTGCAAGTTGCGGACTACGTTAAACAGGTTTCTTCCGCCCTCTCTCCATAGTATCCTCTTGAGTTTGAGGGCTTCTACAAGACCGCGCGTTTCTTCCGTCGAGACCGTCCGGACGGCACTCAGGAATTAATCGACTACGACACGTTCAAGGACGAAATGGTCCGCAAGGGGTACAGCATGGAGGAAATCGACGAACAGTTCGCGAAGTACAGCGTGGAGGAGCCTGCTGTGGACCAAGGCCAGCTGGCTCTGCCCAAAGCGGAGAAGGAACCCCTTCCGGCAGACGGCGCTGACAAGCAGTGCATTGTGTAAGTGGAGTTCTATGAGCCGAGGGTTGCCGTGGCAAGCATTTACGTTTCTTTTTATTTTTCATCTTCATGGCGTCCACGGGAATACAGACCACATCCCAGCGACACGAAGGGGTCAGTGCTCAAAGCATAAGCCCCCTCCCTATTTCCCTCTTCAAAACCACATAAAACCACATCCCAGAGTCTAAACTGATCAAGACTGCCAAGGCATTACAAGACTGCTTCAAGCCAAAGTTGAAATTTTTATTTGTACAAAATAGAAACAGAGCGTGCTCAGGCGTCGCTCTCCGGCGCCTCGACGGCAGAGGCCTCACGGAGCTGGATACGTTGGAGGAGCTCTGCGATTTCCAAGTGCACGATTACAATCTTGTACTTCAAGATCTGTATTTTATTCTCGGCAATTGTGACTTGCCTCTGGACCTAAAATTCACCATTTTGATAATGTGTAGAATTGTAGTTAGCAAGAAACTATATATGACTGATAGGAGGGCGTGTTTTAAATCTTTAAACAAATTTTAATTCAAACATATCACCCAAAGATAGTAAGTTTTAATCGCAAAGAACGAGAATCTTTGGCAGTGACTTTCATTCAACGCTAATGAGCTTGCTATTTTAAGCCATGTTTTATATGTAATTCACCTCCGCCTTTACTAATTGTAAGCTTACCTCTCGGAGCTTCCCCTTCTTAACTTTTTCTTTTAGCGCTCGAAGTTTTTTTTTCTCTTGTTCGATCCTTTGCTTGTGCTTTTGGACCTTCAGCATGTTCCTCAAGTGCTTCTTGTTAACCATCTTTAGTGATCTGGAAATAAGGGGTGCCGTAAATCAGGAAAGATGGGCTTGAAATCATTATAAATGCGCGATTGAACATAGTTACGGTAAATAACAGAGGCGGATAGGAAAAAATTCAGACCGTTCAGTTGGTAACACTTGCATTTAGCTGGGTGGCGACAAACTTTATTTCGTCAAATGATCGCGAGCGTCGTCCCCGCTAGCTGCCTGTTTCCCACGGTTGCGCCATGTGCAGATCACTGTCTACAGAAGGCACGTTCTAACTCCCTTTATACTTGAGCGCTTAAGCTTAATACGGATATTGAATGCAGTCAAATAAGGAGAAATAGAGTTTATAACCGACGATGTTTGATCTACAGAAGAAAACAGGAGCAAAAAGAGGAAAGGGTGTTCCCCGGGCCCTCCTTCCGTCGACTGATCGCTACGTCGGATCAATTTGGAGGCAAGGGGCGCGGGTGCGCACCGACGTCATCCCCACACAGCCACAGACGGCAGCTTGCCTTTGCCACATGCAAATCGCTCTCTACAGAAATGGGTCTTTGGGCGTTATCGCGTTCCAGCGCTTAAAACAGCCAAGGGGAAAACTTTACACTTCTTAAATTTGTTTAAATCCTTTGCAAAGGAAACTACGTTGGATTTAAGAGTGACTGACAGTGACGGGTTCTTCTTTATATGTAAGGATAGGTTTTCTTTCTGTAATCCATATTACCTTCTATTTGTTAACAGACTGAACCGTCGAGTCGACGGAGTGGAACACGCCATAGCCTCGCTCGCGGCCACCCTGGATAGCACAGTTCGGTCTCTCGGACTCGACAACAACCAAACCACCAAATTTAACAACGACATGGAGAGGACGGACTTCCAGGTTGAGTACTTCGCCGTCTCCTAATGAACGCTATGCTCGTTTCAGAAGATGACCGGCGAGCAACATGGAAAGCAGACAGGATCCACGTGAACACGAGGCTTTTTTTAGAATTATAAATATTCTATATTATTTTGAAAACGACGTATTTAAGGGAAAATAAATTAGTTTTTGGGCAGACTAGTTACTTTTACAGAATGTGGACAGCAACAGTGTAATTCTAGTGGAAGACTGTCCTTTCATCGAGTGATGGCTCCGTCAGATAAAGTTGGAACGAAATGGCGTGGGTGCGTACCGTCGTCCCCCCGCTCGGCCATAAACTGCTCGCTGTCTGTCCTTTCCGCTTGCGCCATATGCAAATCAGTGTCTACAGGAGTTTGAATTTGAAGGGCATTCCACTCTTCTTCAGAACACTGACAAAAAAAAACACATAAAAGTCTGTGCAATCTTCTTTACTAGGTTACCGCCTTCTGAGAGACTACATCGAGCTTGAATTAATAGACGGCCCCTGAAACAGCAGCCCGCTTGTTGTTCGTCTTGGGTTCAGTTTACATTTTTTATTTCTTTGGTTCAGGTTGCTTTTAGAACTGAAAGTTATCTTTATTGAAATTTCTTAGATTTTGTTCTTCAGCACAACCCTCAAATCACAATACCTCTCTTCACCGTGATGAGGAGCAAGATATGTGATAGGATCCTACGTGTTATTGCGAAGAACATTTAGGTTTTATGGCATACAAAATCGCTGGATTGACCACTATGGATTTGACAGTAAATATTCCTGAGTTTCTCCCTGGCTATTTGCTCTACAAGTCATTTAAAAGCCGAGAAAAGCACGTTTTAGTCTTCTTCAGACTTTCTTCACAACTTTATTATACACTAACAGGAACGACATTTTCCTTATAGTTAGATGACAATCCTACACAATCTACAGTTCGAAAGCGCCATCTATTTCTGCGGCTCATCCTCTGTCTCCGTGGCGAGCGCTTCCTGCTCAGTCTTCTCAATCATCAGCTTGATTTGGATAAGTGTGTAGACGTCATGGTTCATAAGTTCGACGATCAAATCGTCGTCATTCATGATATCCTTCAGAACTTGCAGTGTATCGGAGTTGACGCTAGGAACGCCGTAGATCTAAAAGTCTAGGGTTCAAACAAATTCTTTGTACTGTTGATGCAGAAGCTTACATGTTAGCACAGGAAACCAAAAAGCATGATTGTTGTACTTACCTTAGACGGACCCGTCGGAGAATGCGACTCAGGCTTGATGGTCATGCTGGCTGACTTCTGGTGGCAGAACTGAAATGGGACGCTGATAAAAACACTCATGATACATCATCGGAAGACAACAATGTTGGATTTCGCAATGGCAGCGGCCAGAGTGACGCGATAGAAAAAAAGGAGTGAGGGGAGGAGCATGGTTGGGATCGTAACAGGAAGGGAATGAGACGTAATACTTCTAAGGAATTTATAAAAAAAACTCAACATTCCTTGGGGTAAAGGTGCGCTTCTCCAAAGGTCTGTCGCAAAGGTAAGTAATGAAAGTACACACCACATGAGTTTCAAGTTCGAAGGAGGGATATAGATCGTAGTGCGCAGGGTTTCAAAGGAATTCCGAACAGGTATAAGATCTTTCTTGTTTTCGCCATTAGCTCCTTTAAGCGTTCGAACTAAAGGGGATTACAAAATTACAGCAAAGTCCAATTTCTGCAGAGAGTGATTTGCATGTGGCGGAGGTGACACACAGCTGCCCGTCTGTGGCCGAGCGGGGATGACGCCGGTCTGCCCCGCGCCCCTTGCCTCCAAATTGATCCGACGAAGCGATCAGTCGACGGAAAGAGAGGCCCGGAGAACAGTCTTTCCCCTTTATGCTCTTGTTTTCCTTTTGACGGTTGAGCACCGTTGGTTGTGAACTCTATTTGAGCGATATGAATTTCTTCTTACCTGCATCTTTCATGTTCGGTCGCGCATTTGAGATTATTCAGGCGATCTTAGGGCGGCCATATTTACTAAGAAAATACTAAGAAATGTAGAATAAAAAGTGTTATTGTCTCATTATCAGCTTTTTAAGATCATTTCAGCACTCTAATAGAGGGAAGTGCAAACGTACTCTTTTAGAAACTGATTTGCATGTGGCGCAAGCGGAGGGGACAGACAGCTATCCGTTTATGACCGAGCGGAAAGACGACGGTAGGCACCCACGCCATTCCGTTCCAACTTTATCTGACGGAGCGATGACTTGAAAAAAGAAATGAACCGTAGTCTCCGTCTTTCTCATAGTGTTTACCTCAACTACACGAGTTATAATTTCTTCATGTGCATCTACAGTCGCGTTCGGTCGTGCATACGCAATGACTTACCGTAATCTTTTCCTTTAAGAAAGAATGGACAAAGAAGTAGCAGCACATATGGGAAAACTACTCGCAGAAAACGCGTTGCTTCGGGAACAGGTGGATGCGTACAGCACCACCGTTCAGCTCGTAAGTTTAGTGCTTCTATGAGATGAACGGTTAAAATCTTTACCTAAATCCTTACCTAAGTTGCAATCTCTGTGTGGAACTAAAATTCGTTCAAAAGACCAATAATTCATGTGAACATCTCGTACCAGTGATATCCTCTTCTTTCCTGCGATTTCAAGTATGACCGAAAGCTAAAGATTCATTTGCAGCTCCGTAGGGAGAACGACGCTCTCAGCCGTCTTTTCCAGCTCCTACAGGAGGAGCTAGCTGCCATCAGGCAGTGGATGAACTCTGCCCCTGGCGACAAGGTTTCGCCGTCCGATACCGACGAAGAGCCGAAGTCTGATGATGTTTGAAGGCGCTGTACCCTGGATGTTTTTGTCAAATATCTAGGTTCTAGACATGTGACAAATAAAAATGTTGTGCTTAACTTGATACTGGTACATGGGGCAAGTGGGTGTGGATGTGTTTCAGTGGGAACTATACAGATAAGAAATAGAAGGCTTCTGGTTGGAATCCAAAGCAATCCTTTGCGAACCATTTCTTCCTTTAACGTGTCGATGAATTCGTGAGTGCCGTCCGAACGGTCTTTTTTTTTCTTGAATCTGTTGTTAATCATTGAATCTGTTGTTAATCAATCAAATGTTAATCAACTAGATGACTTGACGCACTGGTTTATGATTGTTTAAGGGATAATAGACTCTTTTGAGTGGACTGCAGCTATTATGTGAACTGAACATGTAGTGGATGTCGAACTTATAAGGAGAGGACAACCATGTGCTCGGGACTTTGCGCATCCCTGTAATGTGGCTGAGTTCTTGAGATTTCTCCAATGTATATTAGTCCTACGGTGTAACCCTCGGGGTTCAACACCCTCTTAGTAACGGACAGGACAACGACATTTTCACTTGTGGGGGTACGTCAGCAAAATTGGATTCAACAAGTGAATAGGGATGGTCTTACAGATAAAGGTAAGATCGGATTTGTGTGCTAAGTTTATGCACTCCACTATCAAGAACATGCGACTTTTATGGCTTATACTCCAGCGAAATTGAAATCGCGATCCCGACACGAAAGGCGAATTCAAAGGTGACGCGAAGGAGAAGGAGGGAACAATCGGCATTCGAATTTGTTTTCAAGTTTTTTGTCACTTTCTCTTGCCCGTAAATTCAGTCGCTCCTTCGATGGACACTAGCTTCGGTGTCGTACCCTACTCCGTCTCGACGTGCAGTCACACTCCCAAGAGTAGAGAGCCCTGGCCAGTTAGTGTTTTCCTTGTCCTGTTGATTATGTTTTCAACCCTTGCGAAACACCGATTTCCTAAGAGTCGCGTTGTTTTCAGTTGGTCCGGCAAGATTTGAAAGCTCGTTTCCAGAATCACAATGTCCCTCCAAGAGAGCAACACCGTCACCGTCTCTAAGGATGAGATCGACCGCCAGAAGATGTACAAGAATGCCGGAAAGCACGAAGTATGTCCTCTGTTTACTATTGTTATTCTACAAAGCCCTTGGTGACCTTTAGGACATGCGGCGCCGGCGTACAGAGTGCAGTGTGGAGATCCGAAAGCAGAAGCGTGGCGATGCCATGATGAAGCGACGGAACCTCGAGGTCGACGGATGCGAAACCGGAGACGAGTCTCAGACTGAGAGCGCCGAGCCTAAGGTCAACTGGTCCCTTAACCAGATCTTCAAGTGCCTGACCAACGACCCCTCTCTACCCCAGCTCCGTGACGCCTTTGAGTCCCTCCGTCGCAATCTGTCCAAGGACAAGAATCCCCCCATCGACGAGGTCATCCGCATGAACCTCGTCGAAGCCATGGTGCGCGGCCTCAGCGTCCCCGACCACAAGGTGCAAATCGAGTCCGCCTGGGGTCTGACCAACATCGTCTCCGGCACCACACAGCAAACCAAACACGCCATCGAGAAGGGATGTATCCCTCCTCTGCTTCAGCTCTCCATCACTCTCAGCTCTCCGTCCGACCTTAAGTTGGCTGAGCAGGCTGCCTGGGCCCTGGCTAACATCACGGGGGACAATGCGGAGTTCCGCGACTTGATGCTCAAGCACGACTGCCTCCAGGTGGTCGAGCACCTCACGCAGAACTTGCGGAATCTGAGCACCGATTTTGTCCGCACCATCGCCTGGTGGTACTCGAACTTGTGTCGTCACAAGAAGTCGCGTCTCTCCACTGACGTGCTTCGCCGCCTGGCTCCCGGCCTCTGCCAGTTGATTGAGTACAACGTAAGGAAGCACCCTCATGCAGAGCATGCCTTCTTCCTTTACAGGACGAAGCAGTGCAGCAGGACTCGTGCTGGGCGCTGTCCTACATGACCGATGGACCCGATGAGTACATGGAGATCGCCCGTGACGCCGGATGCATTGACAAAGTGGTCCGTTTCTTAGACCTAGCCATAAAGAAGGCGAAGTTCTCGAGCGTCGCCCCCGCCGTCCGCGTGCTGGGCAACTTCACCAGTGGCGCTGACGAGCTGACCCAGGTACCCGAGCTTGTGCAGCGCTCAGAACCCCATTTTCGTTGTCAAGGTGGTCGTCGATTCGGGATGCATCCACCGACAACTTCCCCATCTGCTCACGTCGCGGAACACGAACATTCTGAAGGAGTCCACGTGGCTGGTGTCCAACATCTTTGCCGGCACGAAGGATCAGATTCAGGTGGCTCTGGACGCGAACCTGCTTCCTCTCGTCTTGAAAGTCTTCGCCGTGGTATCAACGTGCATCGGAAACTGGCCCACTAAATGCACTCGTTTAAGGGAGATGCGCGCAGTCAGGAGGAAGCTCACTGGGCCATCTACAACTTGACCAGCGGTGGCACGCCTTCGCAAACACTCAAGTTGCTGGAGGGCTCGGCGCTCAACGACATCAACGAGGGTCTCCAGCACACGCCTAAGGCGGACGTCCTTAGGAACATGTTGGACGCCTTGAAGAACATCCTCAACCATGTCGCCTACACATACAACGATCGCCTTCCGGCCGTGCTGGAAGCGTTCGAAGCAAGCGATTTGACGGAGTTCATCGAGAGCTGTCAGAACCACGACAACGAGGAGATCTACAAGCTGGCGTACGATATCGTCAACAACTTTTTCAGCGAAGAGGACGACGCCGACTTCTTTGAAGAGAATAAGGAGAACGATGCCGCTCCCCAGGGTGGTTTCAGCTTCTAAGACTATCACATTGTGGTAATACTCGTTGTCTGTTGGTTTAACACTTTATTGATTAAACCAATGGAAATCAACCGAAAGTTGCCACACATTTCTACAAACATCACTTTACGAGCTGCTTTTGACCAAAGAGGTCCGCTTAGACTATTGAACTTTCCTAATTAACTAATAAACGTGCAGTGATTGTTTTCCGTGGTGGTGAAAAGTGCAGTTATATGGAATCCTAAACGAAGATCGCTGTAATCGTTCAAAAGTGATTAAAATAGGAAGAAGAAAAAACTCAAGGAAGTCAAGTTTTTCTATTTTTTTTTCGACAACACTCACAACGCACTAGTATATCTACACGTGAACGTTGTCTTACTGCTCTGGAAAATGAGTTTCCGAGGGACCAGCAGCTCTGTGTGATGTTCACTACCACAAGGCAATCAACCAGTGAAGAAGAGGTTTTCCTAACTGTTGCTGTAATAGACATTTGACCGAACGGACATTTCAAATGACTTTCGGTCAGCTGACCGGACACTGTGATCACCATGTTGCTGCTAGCTTTGTGTTGCTGTTAGAGGAAGAGCTTTCCCAAACTAGCCATATTGCTGATACTGGAATTCAACTGGGTTGCGTATTTCCACGATGCATTTGCCCTTTATTGTACCTGACTTGTTTGGTTTTGAAATGCTTACTCCGGTGAGGTATAACTTTGTCAGAGCAGTACTTCCATTATGTGGCTCTTAAGTGCATTAGGTTAGATTGAAACGTGACCATTTCACCTTGGATCTTACTTGTAGTGTATTACTGTACAATCGCTTAATGATGTAGTAAATTTATTATTCTTTTCACATTTACAAAAGCACTCTGCGGACTGGGCGACAACTTCACAATGTCACACAAGCGCTTTCTGTCGTATGAAATGCCCAACAACAGAGAGCCAATAAATATATTATGTAAAGGGCAGGCAGCACCATCTGAACAACACATACAAATACATTGCGCTCACTCTTCTCTTATTACTTCGCCGAGACTATCGCTTCGTGGTAACTACTTCTGTCTTCGCTATCTTCGCTGTCTTTGGCGCACAGAGAACGAGAACCCACTGTTGAGGTCTTCTTCGATATGTCGAGTTTCTTCTCCAAGATCCGCGCGTAGGTTACGTAGCGGTCACGCTGAAACGGAGTCAGTAGAGTAAAGACGTTTGCGACCACCCTACCTCTCCTTCCAGGTATCTCTCCCTGTAAAAGTAGTCGTAGACGACTTTCCCTCTGGACTTCAGAGGAGGCGCTTCGGATCGCAGTTTCTCCAGGCGGTCGCTCATCTCCTTCACTTTCTCGTTGTGGGCTCGCAGTTGTTCATACTGAAGAAGAATCATGGGATACATAGATGAGGAGCGTCGAAGCTAACCAAGGTGTTAGGTGATGTCTGAGATGGGAACGAGGGTTTGTAGAAGAATTCTGGCTTCGACGAGACTGGAGCTGAGAGCACTGGAATGGAGAAAGCGGCCGCGACGTAATTGATGACGTCCACCCATTTCTGCACTTCGGCCGGACTGCTTAAAGTAAGTGGTGATTGTTTCATTTTTGCTGGGTTATCGTTTGGGTTTATTGTCACTGTTTTGTGCCTCTAAGAAGAAGGCGTGTAACTTTTGATGACCTTCCCTAATACTGAGTGATTAGTCACCGTTCTCTCAGGTCCATTAAGACAGAAGATTGGCTGCTGCTTGGCAAGAACTGCTTCTTCAGAATTTGCCCTACTTTTCCACCTCTCTGCTCCTTGTAGAAGCGTATTACCTGGTCTGAAAAAGGTATTCTCCCAGGTTCGCTGTCCTCAGTCTGAAGATGTGCTGTTTCTTCTTGTAGTCGTGGGGCACTTCTGCCAAGCAGTGGTGAAGCATTATGCAGTTGTTGTAAGTCTCGAACGTCCCGTTCTGGAAGCCTTTTTCGTTCTTGTGCAGGTAGAGCACGAGCCCTCGCACGGTGGCGTAGAGCATTCTCCAGCTCCGCCTTCCGATGGGCGCTAAATTTGATTGTCTGTGTGATTGTCACTCTTTGGGTCCTACTCTTCTTCCCGTCCGAGTCGTAAAGTGCCTTTCGCATGACCCAGCCGTTCTTGTATTCGACCATGTTGCTCGGGTGCACTAGCACGGACTGTTGGCGATTGATGCGGTCTGTGAGGGTGCACATGCTCGCATCCTTCGACCTGTTGCCACTGGACGTCTTGGAACTAGAGAGCCTCGTTTACTCGATAGGATAGGCTACTGCTGGACTTACATGTTCCACACAAATGGCTTGTCCTTCACGGACGAGTACAACGTTTTGAGGAGAGTACACTCGTACTGGAATTCTGTGTGAGCGAGGTTGTTGACGAATTCGCGACTGCTCATGTGTTTGCTGACGTTCTGAAGGGGGCATCTACCCTCGAGTTGTCTGGTCTACAACTTACATTTCCGTGCAGATCTGTGTTCAGGAGAATAAGGGCGCAGACAAGCGCGTGGACTTTATCTAAAGCGGTTCAGTGGGCACTTTCGACTAACCGTTAACGTACCACTGGAGCCGAATATATCGGGATTGGACTCTTGATATCTGTCAGAGAACTTCTTCAGCAGTCTGGCTCTTTCCGAGCTTTCTCCCTTTAGGGCGACCTTCTCCAAAAAGAGTCGCAGCGCGGCGTCGATCCTTACGCCCCCAACGTTGAACAGCTTCATAAACTCGATCGCTACTTTTCCCCCGTATTCGTCCCTAGAAAGCCCGTCTTTACTGTCCGCAATTGCACGGCTTGTTACCTGCGTAGCAGAATCGTGGTGATGTCGTCCGGGGTGTATCCATCGAGGACGAACATTTCTCTGGCCAACGACTCAACCACACTCAACTCTCTGTCATCGTCTGAAACGCACGCTCGTCATGGACACCGACTGATTGTGACCCTTACCGTTTCTCGACAGAGGCTGACTCCTGTTGACGTCGTCGTTTGTGTGCACATCTGCTCCGTTGGACGTGGACGAGTTGGAGTAGTTATCGGCCAACGAGCTGGACGCGTCCGCATCGCCGGCCTGGGGAGCGAGCGACGGTTGCGCCGTCCGGGCTGCCTCTTCGGTAGCGTGGTTCGCCATCTCCTCAACATTTACGGTCATCGACGAAAACCAGTCTTGTGAGGTAGCGGACTCCTAAACGGCCAATGCATTAAAACGGTGTGTCTGCTGCCCATGGAAGCGCAAAATGAGGGTATGACGGCGGTAGTTGGTGGATGCGAACCGTCGGGGATGGTCGCTGCTGGCTTCGAAGTGGAATCCAGCAACCGTGCAGAATTAATTGCCGTATTTTGCGAAATCGCGCTTGGCTTTTAGAATTTATTCTATTCACTGTCGTAAACATGGGATATCTACTAGATATTCGGCAGATTATGGTAATGCACTACGTCATTTGCTGAATCAGAGTTAATTCGAGAGAAATGATCCACTCTACATAGTGGTGGGCGCGTCGCGTGTTTGCTATGACCGAAAATGTATTTGCAGCCAATTAGCAAAATCATCCTCTGCCTCCTAAAGCACGACCGGTTCCGACTAGGGTTATGGAAAAATACTCGAAGGTTTTCTAGTTCCAGCAGCTTATTACTCCTCCCGCTATTTACTAGAACACAACATAACTACTCTTTGGTTCTTACCCAAGAGCTATCATCATCATTTGTTGTTGACTAGAGCTTTTTCTCAGAGTCGGCTTGCTACAAAATATTTGAAAAAAAAGAGAGACAAACATTGTCTGAGTCTGGCGGTTGGAATACGGTCATCGTCGCATAGTTCTAGACTGTGAAACGGGTTGTCTGAATCATCGGGAAAGCCACGTAATCGCCACCTAGAGGACGGCAGTCGTGCAGAACAGGAAAGCTTAATTGTCGGTGATTAACTCCCTCGTTCGTTAGAACCATGTCACATTTAATTTGATTATACCGAATTGGGTCATGGGTTCTTGCTTCCGATATTTTTTGTATAGTATCGCAGATTTCTACAATTCACTGTTGCAAACGGTACCAGGGAAACACTTTGACCAAGTGGACAGAGCTGTTAGATTCGCTAAATCGCAACCTCTCTAGGCCAATATTTTGCAGCACTTTTTCTAAGTGTTTTAGTTTGTTGTTCAGCCGAAAAACTAATTCAACAAAGAAAAAAATGGGCCAAGAACGGTTTTGCTTTTGCGAATTTAAGAGCTCCGGTAATGAACAGGGCAGATAGGATCGCTAACGCCTTATTATGACAAGTAAAAGTGGGCTAATTGGGAATAGCAAGCACACGCTTGTTATTCTGCGGATTTGGATTTCCATGTGCGATGTGCACGCTTCAGTTCTTCATTATTTCGGTCTTATTCAGCTTTTCCTCTATGACTTAGGTATCATGCGCCACGCTCTACGCTTGCTGCACTGATCTATTGCTAGAGGAAACGCGAGGGTTTTACTTCCTTCAAATATTGCTTATGGTATATATTGTGGATAAAGCTTTTTAAGTAACTTAAAGCGTGAATAAAGCGCTCCGGAAGCTCTATCCTCAAGACACAGAAGACATGAAGGTGAAAGGTTTTTGTTCATAGAGGATTCTTTTGCACAGATTGTATTTATGTTTTTCTCAATTTTTCAGTCTAGCAGATAGTCATTCCTTCACAACATTAATTACTGCCGAGTTGACTAATTAGGGTGACCAAGACAAATTTCCGGCCGACCGCCTTCCGTTAGGATCTTTCACCAAACGGTAGCTGCTTCATGTT
Organism: Steinernema khuongi; assembly: GCA_016648015.1. Classification (NCBI taxonomy): domain Eukaryota; kingdom Metazoa; phylum Nematoda; class Chromadorea; order Rhabditida; family Steinernematidae; genus Steinernema; species Steinernema khuongi. The sequence goes on from JADLIF010003397.1 coordinate 25,965, forward strand.
ACGCGTTAACTAGTAACACAAATAATAAAGAGTTTCAATATTGGGTGCACAGGCGAGCCACTCCAGAGTCGAAAGCGGTCTTTACCAAAACTCCGCAGATAGTGGACAGCGTTCATGCAGAAATAAGAATGCCTTCTCAGGTGGTTTCAGTGGTTCAGCGTATTGGTTGGCAAAGAAATAATACCGTAAAAAGGCAGAAGCGAGAAAAAATAGGAACTATATCCGGTCCAAGAGCCTCAGCCTTGACAAGACTCAAGAAGCTATTGCCAGCGAAGATGATTGGGTCGTAAGTTAAAGCCTCTCACTAATCTTGGCTTTTGTTAATATTTTGGGAGTAAAGATAATTTTGTTTTTTAGCAGGATTTCATAGGAGATTCCTGAAAATACGGGATTGGGAGATCTCGATAATCCCCTCCCACACTGTAGAGAAAAAAGATGCGAAGGTGAAACTGATTTTCGTGAAGCCATGCTGAGTCGCTAAGCCCCAGTTAGCTTAAGAATACCGTCATTCGACAAGCGCGAGAGTTTCGTTGTGTTTTGGTGGCCGAGTAAATGAGGTACCTTGTTTTCGGTAGCATCAACCGAACCCCCATTTTCCATACGAGGAGTTGGTATGTCGTCGGCCTTGCCGCTGAGAACGTGCTGTGACTGAGACTCCTGCACACCTGACGACATGATAGCCGCGGCGTACTCCTTCTGCAGTCTACGCTGCTTGTGCACCGAAGGGAAGTCGTCAAACATGCCCCTGCGTAGACTGCTATCGCTATTGACGTCCATATTTGGAGGTAGTTGGTCTTGACGGACCTGGAAGTCGACGTCATTGTAAGCCGAGTGCTTCGGGAATTACTTTAGCATAGCTCGGTGAGATCTTGTGGTTTATATGCAGCATTTTGTCGCCGGTCATGACGAACGCCTCGTAGCGAGGAGAGCGCACAGAGTGTGCGGGCGAAGCGCTCTCTTCGGAGTCGTGTCTGGACGGCGTCGGCGGGAGATCTTCGACGAGCCTGCGGGGTCCTAGCCCGTGGACGTCTCGTCGAGGAGTCGATTGCAGAGTGGGAATGCTCGACTTCGAGCGGTTTCCCACCTCTGCAAGTGGGGCCGCCGCAAGCTCGGCCATGTCTAAAACCGCAATGAGTCTTGAGCCAAGGCGCGTTCAAAAGGAGGGAAATACATCCGAGCGAACCAACGCAATAGCCAACAGTGCGCAAATAAGACAGCGCGAAAAATCAAACGTTTATCGATTCCTGGAGTAATTAGCACTTGCCAACAAGGCACCTATCGAGAATGAAAGACAATGGCCGAAAACCCTTATGGGGGCATGCGAAGAGACCCGTCGAGTCGAATGATTTCGCCGTTCAAATAGCGGTTTTCAAGAATGTGTTGCACGAGCGCGCCATACTCCTCGGGGTTACCGATGCGATTGGGGTTCGGCACCAGCTGGCCGAGATACGTCTTCACCTGAAACAAGATCACTATATTCCTATAAACAACAGCGTCGAGAGTAATTTCAAGAAGCTGTTGCTAAAAGCGGTCTCTCTGAGCAGGAGAGTCACTCTCATATGCTCGCTGCACGGACGTAAGCGAACTCTGGCCCGAAGTGATATTTCTCGCGGCACATAAGCTGATTAACGGCGCAAAATGTTGTCTGTAACACCTCTTCCAGGGAAGCGCTTCGCTGACAATAACGCTAATAGCACTCGAGAGGAGATGTCTTTCGATTAATTACCCGGACGGGTTCAGCGAGCGCATAGTTCGCCGCGCATGCATTCTTTGTGCGAATTTGGTCAGCCACCACTGAATGGGTTTCGGTGCTGGACAGTTACCAAAACAACTAACTCAATTGTCTCACAGTTCCGGGAAAATGCTCTTAAGGAGCAAAGATCTCCAAATATAACATTCCTTTCTGCCTTATAAATGTGTGAGACCGACCTTTTCCGGAAGAGACGACAGCATAGGAGTGTCGAAGAGCCCGGGTGCAATGGTCATCACGCGAATACCGTCATCGGCGAAGTCACGAGCCAGAGGCAGCGTCATGGCCGCAATAGCGCCTTTGGACGCGGAATAAGCAGACTAAACCGAGTTGCGAATAGTGTGAGGAACAGCGTCTTTACCTGACCCGTCTGTCCATCGAAAGCGGCCACGGAAGCTGTGTTAACGATAACACCGCGCTGGCCCATCTCATCCTTCTTGTTCTCGCCCATCGCCTGGACCGCGTATCGGATTACATTGAACGTGCCGATCACGTTGACGTTCAAAGTCCTCTGGATCTTCTCCAGCTCGGCCATCTTGCCCTTCTTGGAGTTGTAAAGTTTGAAGGCATAGGCGATGCCGGCGCAGTTAACAGTCCCGTCCACACGGCCGAACTCCGACTTCACCTTAGCAAAGGCCGCTTTCACATCCGCCTCGTTCGTCACATCGGCAGGTGTGAAAATACAGTTTTTGCCTAATGCCTTGGCCACTTCCTCTCCCTTGGAAGAGGGCAAATCGAGGATTGCCACTTTGGCGCCCTGATTGATTAGGCGGGCAGCTGTTCCATGACCAAGTCCGGAAGCGGCCCCAGTGACGACAGTAACGAGACCCTGTAAGCATACAGTCTGTCGATCAAAGATTAAATGCGGCTTTATTTATGTAATTTATAGTGAATTGGTATTTGAGTGATATTTAGTGAAGCATTTTTAATACACATTGTCTTTAGGCCCATATTTCTTTAGTTATGATCTAGCGTATGGGTAAGTCAATAGGTTAGATTTGACAACCTTTAAACTGTAAACTATGATATTCTCAAACTCTCTTTGTTCTTTTGAATTCTAGCTTTGCAAACATCATCCACCTAGAAGCCCACCTTGGTTGAACGAATGACGGAGCTCATCGTGCTAAGGCTTCAACACCCGTTTTTGTCTGAAACACGCCATCTATCATCGACGATGAGGAACACGTGAGAAGAGACAATCCAGAAAAAGCGGCGCGGTGTGCAATAAATTGGCTTCTTTGCGGCTATTGGGGATTGATCGCGGAGTGTATCAGATGCACGTTCTGCATGGTGGAAGTCCGAACCTACGAAGAGTATCGGACATCTGCTGAAGTGGTCGGATGAGTGCCGTTGGCCGAAACAAGGCGCAGTCAACAGGGAGTTCGCTACAGGACATGATGGCACCCACGAGGGGATTGACCGCTTCACGCCATTTGGCGCCGCAGTGCCCATAAATAACCACAAGGCCTCCGCACACAGCATATCGAATTTTAAGGGCGATTCATCACGGAGCTTTCAGCAAAGTGGGATTAGACCGGTTCAGAGCATTTCTCATTTAGATACACTCTTGATACTCCTGTGCACGTTGACATCATGGTCCACCTTGGAAAAGAGTAAATCGGAACAGGTGCAGATTGATATCTTGCATGCCCACAGGCACACAGGACCTCTAACCTAATGAGCACGTTCCCCCCGGGTGGACAGTACAGGAAGAGCCAAAAGTGCGGCGGCCCCCTACAGCGATCGATTCACACCCGTCAGCTGTGATTGTCACTTTATTTCCTCCTCTTGTTCCCCCTGCAGGCAAGGTACGACTGGGTGAATTGTACGAAGGCGGCAAAGCAAAATTTTTCGAAGCGCCTGAATCAGGGACAATGATGATTTGAAATGCAGTCTGAAAATTCACACTTTCTTCCGCGTAATCGTCTCTTGTCCGGAGCAATGTGGCTTACCGACAACTGAGAGCTAGTCCTGACTTTTATTGAGGTGGGATGAATCCAAGGTGTAGCCGTCATTCCCGAGATTGTTCGTTGTTCTGAGCATTGGATCGGTCGGAGATGCTTCTATGATCTGATTCTCCATCGTGCTTACCGAGTTGCTAAGGACCCACGCTTCGACCCTGCATGTGTTCTAAGTTGAAACTTGAAGGTACAGTGTAAATAACTCCTTATCCCAGAAAAGACCGCTTGAAGGAGAGATAAATGTTGATAGACCCACTGTGAAATCCTAGAAGTGCGATATCACAGTCTTAGAAGTGCAAGAGGTTGGGCTAACGAAAAAGTTTATGAACAAAACGGTGTTCTGGACGATGGCCTTTCCTTTCCCTCTAATCATTCGAAAATGCAAATCGAAAATAAGAGATGCTAAAATAAGAGATAGCTGAAGAGATCACGTTCACATTACTTCACGCATACTGCTTTATTCTACGTGATCTACTCATATTTCTGTTTTGATACCCCGTATTTTTGCTGCCCTTTAGTAAGGAAGTGGTTTTCTTTCATACGTAGTATGTGACGTACGTTTCAAATGTTGAGCAAATAGACGTTGGATGTGGATTTCATCACGAAAGCACAAACGCCATAGGCATTAATCATGGACTTTCACAGTGCTTGGCAAAGGAGATGACTTCCTTGGCTCTGATACCCCGTATTCCCCCCCCTTCCCTCCTTGAACGCAAGACTTGGCATTGAACGTTGGCTATTTACCGCAAACGATATTCGGTGTCGTCGTATTTCATCCGCTTTACATAGCGTGTACACGCTGTTCGTTATTTTACGTTAAGAACGTTATTTCCAGACAGAAAAATGGTTTCCAAAGCTGAGACTCCAGAGAAAAAGGAAGAGGTTACGAAGGAGAAGAAGGAAGTGCCCGCCAGAAAGGAAGAGCTCAGCGACGATGATCGCAAGCTGCAAGACGACCTGAACATGCTCGTCGAACGTTTGGCCGACAGCGACTCGAAGCTTCACATTCCTTCACTCGAGAGCATGAAGTCTCTTATTAAGGCTTCTACCACCTCGATGACTTCGGTCCCGAAGCCGTTGAAGTTCATGCACACCCACTACCCGAAAATGAAGGAGATCTTCCAGAATATGAGTGCCGGCAAGGCAAAGCAGCTGTGTGCTGACCTCATTTCCGTGCTGGCCATGACTTCTGGCGGTAAAGGAGACTGCATCAACTTCCGTCTGAAGGGGGTGCACGATCCCATCGGAGAGTGGGGACACGAATACGTTCGGTGAGTTATAACGGTTCCACATTTAATACCAATTTGCTCAATGTTTAGTCACTTGTCTTTGGAAATGGCTGACGAGTGGAAAGCCGCAGAAAACAGCGCCCGCCGCGAGGAACTTCTGTCGTTGGTGAGGCACATTGTTGGCTACAACATGAAGCACAACGGAGAGGTCGACGCTTGCGATCTGCTTACGGAGATTGACCGTCTCGACCTCCTCCTTGAGTATGTGGAGGACGTTGACCACGGACGCGTTTGCATGTACCTGCTCTCGTGTGCTCCGCTCACTCCGGATCCGGACAACCAGGTTCTCATCAAAACGTCGAAAGATTTGTACCTGAAGTTCGGCAAACTGCTCGAAGCTCTTCGCTGTGCTATTATGCTGAACGACGTTCACATGTGCCGAGAAATCTTCTTGGGTTGTCAAGACGAGTAAGTCTTTCCGCACATCATTCAGGTTTTATGAAAGTGGAACTTTCAGGTTGATCCAGAAGCAGATGGCCATTCTCCTTGGTCGCCACCAGATCTTCCTTGAACTCGAAGACGTCGACAATGCGGACAAGCTCATCGAGTTGAACTCGAACTCTTACCTTCACCACTACTTCCACTCGCTGGGACGTGAGCTGGACATCATGGAGCCAAAGACGCCAGAAGGCATTTACAAATCCCACCTCGAGCAAAGCCGTCCCTTTGGCGGCTCGTCGTCTGCTGACAGTCCCCGCATGAACCTCGCTGCGGCGTTCGTTAACGGTTTCGTCAACTGTGGATTCAGTGTTGACAAGATGATGTCGGAATCCGACGATGCCAACCGCTGGTTCTATAAGAACAAGGAGTATGGAATGCTTTCGTCGGCCGCTAGTCAAGGTCTTGTATGGCGATGGAACATTGATGCTGGTCTTTCGCAATGTGATCGCTTCCTCTACGTGAATGACGATTTCATTAAGGTTTGTGGCGTTTCAGCGAACTAATCCACGTAAATTTTATTGCAGGCAGGTACTCTCCTTGCCATCGGAATCATCTCCAGCGGCATCCAAGACACTTGCGATCCCGCTTCGGCTCTCCTCATCGATCATGTCCACAGCGATCGTGCCGTTATGCGTATCGGATCGGTCTTTGGCTTGGGTCTCGCGTACGCCAACTCTAAGCGTAATGCCGTCCTTAAAGAAGAAGAAACTGGTGTCGTATTTGAACTCAAGAAGGTTCTGTCGTGCACCAAGCTTTCCGCAAACAATGAAGTGAAGGGACTCGCTGGCTTGTCGCTTGGATTTGTGCTCGTCGGTACTGCTGACGACGCTGCTGCAATGGAGATGCTTCAGTTCTTGATGGAAAAGAACGCCACGGAGTTGGCCGACCCCAACATGCGATTCATCGCGTTGGGAATCGCGCTGATCTTCCTGGGAACTCAGGAGAAGAGTGAAGTGTTTGTTGAGAGTCTGCGCTCCCTTCCCGAACCATTTGGCAGCATGGTCTCCACTCTCGTTGATGTTAGCGCTTATGCGGGAACTGGCAACGTCCTTAAGATCCAGAAGCTCCTGCATATGTGTTCTGAGCACTACGAAGTCAAGGAGGAGCCCAAGAAGACCGAGCTTCGCAAAAAAGCCCCTATTAGCTTCGAGCGGTTCCCATCTTCGGCCCGTCTTCCAGGTTCCTCGACAACGGCTGGACCAAGCGGTTCCACTCAGCCGGCCTCTACTCGTCGAAGCACACCTCTCCCGCCGCAGGTTCCCCAGAAGGAAGACCTCTCTTCACAACAGGCCGTGGCGGTTCTCGGTATTGGCCTCATTGCCATGGGAGAAGAGATTGGGAGCCAGATGAGTCTGCGAACCTTCGGACACTTAGTAAGCTTGCTTTCAGCTTAATTCTTAAACTACGTGCTGCTTTGCAGATGCGATACGGGGAACCTGTGATCCGTCGTGCGGTGCCCCTTGCCCTCGCCCTTATTAGCGTCTCGAATCCCCAGCTGAACATCCTGGAGACTTTGAGCAAGTACAGTCACGATGCCGACGCGGAAACAGCTCACAATGCTATCCTCGCTCTTGGGCTGGTCGGTGCGGGTACCAACAACGCTCGTCTCGTTTCCATGCTTCGGCAACTGGCCACCTACCACCACAAAGACCAGATTAGTCTTATGCTGGTCCGCATTGCCCAAGGTCTCACTCATCTGGGCAAAGGAACGATGACTCTGAATCCCTTCCATTCTGACCGCCAGCTCATGTGTCCAGCTGCTGTAGCCGGTCTTTTTGCTACTTGCTTCGCCTTCCTTGATGGCAACAATTGTAAGTTACCGTTGCTTTCTATTCATGAAGTCTAACATTCGCCTTTCAGCGGTTCTTAACAACCGTCAGCACTACCTGCTGTACTCTCTTGTTCCTGCCATGCAGCCCCGTCATCTCATCACCTTGATCGAAGACGAAGACAGACCGGGAAATCTGAAGCAGATCAATGTATCAGTCCGCGTCGGTCAAGCTGTGGACGTGGTTGCCCAAGCTGGTAAACCAAAAACGATCACGGGATTCCAGACGCATACCACCCCCGTGTTGCTTGCCTACGGCGAGCGAGCGGAACTGGCGACGGATGAGTACATTCCGTTGTCGCCCTACCTTGAAGGTCTCGTCATTGTGAAGAAGAACCCTGAATTCGAGTCAGCTACAGTTACTCGCAGCAAGAAGTGAAGATGGCGTCTTTAATTTATTTTGTGCTCGATAATGTACTATGAGCTGTGTAAATTTAAATAAATTGGTTGAGTGTAATTGACTATTGAAAAGCACAGGGAAAAGATCTAAGGGAGAGGTCCCATAGTCTCCACGCCCTTTTTTTGACTCACCTGTGCCGTTGCAGTTGTGATACACCTCTGCAGCCCTGTGACCAATGCCTTCTGCGCTCGAATACCTTAACCTCTCAATACCACTCTTGTTCGTCGTCGCTGACTACTCTCACTCGTGACTGTTCCCTTACATCTCCATGAGCTCCACCGTTGTCATCCTCCTCCTCGTCATCGTCGTCGCTATCTAGACCTGTGGTGATCAGGCGGGTAGTTTGGTTCAAGAAAATCATCGATCGGGTCCAATACGTCGAGGCTCAAGCGTGTCTTCAGCGTTGTCGACATCGAAGTTGAAGCTGTCCATATCCGACTCGGTTGCGCGAGTCGCATCAATTATAGATAGTCTTGGTCATCGTCAATGGACATCATCGCATCGACGTCATAAGTTCGTTGCTCGTTGACTCATGCTAAAGAATCAGCTGTTTGCGCCCCCAGCTCGTACTTTGGGTGGAGTGTCCGAACGTGGAGTGTCGCGAAAGTTCCTCGACGGTGTGGATGATAAATCGCCGTCTTTCCAGCCAGGTCAATGAAGAGAATCAGGAAACTCATCATCCTAAAGTACTGATTTAAACTAAGGCTCTCGCCATTCATGACAAACCTTGCAAACAAAGGTGTGGTGCCTTTGCGGAAATCCAAATAGCGCAAAAGTTTCATGGCCTGCTGGACCATTTTAGCCGTAATTAAGTGAGCAGCAATAGAAGAAGGAAGTTTCAGCCAGAGAAGACACAAAAGACGCATGCGCAAGGCGAGCTTCTCGAGAATAGTTGTCTCTTCCTTAGTAGTTTGACTTTGAGCTGCCTTGTCCACAAGCTGGTTTATCTCTTGCATAAAGATGACAAGCGTTGGAGAGGAGAGGCTGAAAAAAACACATCTGAAAAAATTGAGATGAAGTTGTTCAACGTTACCTTGGTCACTTCCTCGGCTGCACTATCTCTTGCCTTCGTACTTACCAATTCGCCTTCGCAAACATTCTACTGTTAGTCTTCGCCTTCATCGCACCTTTGTAACCGTTCTGGAAAGTCAGGCGGAAAGCATTATCAAAAAGATGTACAACAGCCACGTTCATAGCGCAGCACGACATACGAACTGAAGTTATTAAATGGAGATGGAGATAATGAAATAACTAGAGACGTTGGAGAGTAAGCGAGTGCGCACACTCCGCCGAAGCGTGTGGAATGAACGAATCGAGTGACCGGCGTCACGATTTTGCAGAAACTGTCTATCAGACAAAAGAGTATGTCTACATATGCGTTTTAGACAACGCTCGTTTCGAAAATCACAGGCCCTTGCAAAACAGACAGCTGCACACGTAGCCGAGTCTACGGAAGGTTCCAGATCAAACTCAGGTGTACTTTTGCGTCTACATACCCTTAGCCTGCATACCCTTAGCAAAACGATCATTGCATTCGAACGCATCTGCAGTCACAAGGCTCATCCGCCATCATCGCAAGATGCATCTTCTCCTCATCCTGGAAACAGCCTCGTCGAGCTGCAGGGCGAAAGTGCTAAGAGCTTACCAGAGAACAATGAAGTTCTTTTCTGCGCAGAAAATTTTTTGTTAAGCGTTTGGTAAGAGTTACTTTTACTAGAAATGAACCAAATACTGGGACTGTTCTTTTTTCTCAAACTGCCTTTTTTCAAACTGTCCGTACACGGTACTTACGAGACCGCTATTTGCAAATCACAACTATTTATGTAATCGATAAATACTCATTTGATCGTATACTTTTTTCACTAATGCTTACCACTGCTAAAATAATTTCCCCACAATTGGGCGTTCAACCGCGCAAAGTCATGTGCTGTCCGCTGCAACGGCGAATACGACGACGGGTGAGGATAGACGGAAGGACGCGCGCTCTCCGCGCCTGATCGACATCGTGTCGGCCCGGCCATCCTTTCATTGTGCGCCGATTGACCAGTTTGCCTGTTTGCAGGCATTTCCGCGAATTGTCGCAACATGATAGCGACGTTGGCTTCGTGCTCGAAAGACGGAAGTTCGTGCCTGAACCCGATAACGTTCACCGACCAACATGGGAACGCCGTGATGGATCGAATGAGATACCAGCGAGCTTGTGGCCGTTTCTGTGACGTGAGTCTCATGGTCAAGGAGCGCCAATTTGGAGCACACCGCAATATTCTGGCAGCCTGCAGTCCCTATTTTGACTCGATTCTAGTTCACAACAAAGTAGTAAAGGAAAAGGTGTGTGCCCGCAATTTGCCAGTTTTTAACGTACATTTCCGTTTAGGTTGTAGTCAACTGTCAGAATCCGACCGTATTCGAATTGTTATTGAATTACATGTATAGCGGGAGCGTCGTTATTGACAGAAGCAGTGTCGCCGAACTACTGAAACTAGCCAACAATTTTTTGATAGTCAGACTGAAGAACTACTGCGCTGAGTATCTCGATCGGTGTACGGATGCGGCGAACTGCTTGTCCGTAAAGAAGCTGGCAGCAAAGTATAACATGCCCGCTCTTCTCAAAAACGCGACTGAATTCTTCGAGCTCAATCTCAACAAATGTTTACTGGAAAGCGTCGACATATTAGAATACGACTTCAGCGAGCTGAAAACACTTATCGAGGATCCTAAGCACGCCGGCAACATACAAGCTGACACTCATTTGAGATTAATCGCTCGATGGGTGAGCAGCAAAACTGCGCAGAGGGAGAGTTACTTTAAAGAACTTCTGCAAGGATGTGACCTTTCATTGGTACAAGGGCAAACGCTGGAAAACCTGCTGGACTACCTGCCCCTCTTCACTGATTCCCAGCTGTGTCGATTTATTCTTCTTCGGGAAATGTGAGAACATATTTCGGTTAGTTTTTCGTCATACATTTCGTTTCAGGCAAACATTGAGAAGGGGTATGCAGAAGTATGAAGCCCAGTACCTTAATCTGTGCGCCAAGTACGATGTGGACGGTTCGTTCGGTGACTTCACTACCTCCAGCGATCCCGACATTTCGATGGATTCGTTAACGCACGAAGGTCGCCGAAATCAATCGCTTCCACCAGAAATGTTGGATGACATGTCCGATGGAATCCAGGATGAAATTGATGTAAGTCGAATTAGAATACTGTGCAAACTGAAAAATACATAATAACTTTCAGGGGCATTCTTCTGACCCGGGTGAGGAGATGGAAGAAGGGCGTCCAACCTTGAAACTTAAAATCCAGCTTGGGGGTAATCCTGCGAACCAGGCACCGAATAGGAAAAACAGATTGCTTGGTTTGTCCTCAATTTCATGCTTTCTTAATATAGGATTATAGGGAAAAACGGAAATGACCTTCATAAGTTGTATCGTAAAACTGTGTCTGTTGCGTCCAAACGTCGTGGACGCCCGCCTAAAGTCCGTCCTGATGCCAACGAAGAGACAGTCCCATCTGGAAACGACTCAGAAGGCGAGCTCGAGCCCGAAAGTGCTTTTTATGAGCTCGGAGACGATCAGACACAACCAGTAGAATTCGAAGAAGAAGAGGAATTTGATCCAGAAACCGTGGCTGATGACAGTGATAACGAACAAGTAGAAGTGCCACCTGAGAGGAGTGTGCAGCCTGAAGTTGAGGTTGGTTCTTCGGTACTTTGACAGTCGGACTTCGACAATATTAGTTGCAGATTCAAAATCAATACTCTTGTCCTCATTGTGTATTTAAAACAAACGTGGCTTCAAGGCTTCTTCGGCATGCAGCTCGACACTCGAGGAATATTTTGTACGTATGTAATATTTGCCAATTCGAGAACAAGTGGAACAAGAAGTTTTACGAACATATGAGAGCGCACTTTGAGGTAAGTTAACTAAAGAAGGCTGAGGCACTGTCAAAGCACATTTACGTGATTCCCATTACGGTTCCTGTTACGCATTAATTTTAGGGACCACCTTTCCAATGCGACACGTGTGAATTTAAAGCTCTTCGCATACAAGCTCTATTATCTCATCGGCTCACACATAGTACTGTATTCGCTCTTATACCTCAACTAATCGAAGGATTTAGGCGACGATAGACCTTACAAGTGCCCTGAATGCAACTTAAGGTGCCGAACGAAAAACAACTTGGTGATCCACCACCGAGTCCACACGGGTGAAAAGCCATTCAAATGCCCTCACTGCGAGAAGATGTTCGCCATGAAGTCCAATCTTGACCAGCATGTTGCGTCTCATTCAGATGATAGGTGATTTTATCCTCCATTTGACTCACATTTACCTTGTGCTCATTGTAGGCCATTCACATGCGACATATGCAACTTTACCACTAAGTACCAGAGTCACCTAATCTCCCATCGCCGTGTACACACCGGCGATCTCTTCCACTGCCACTATCACGGATGCAACTACTCCTCTCCGAAGAAGAGTCAATTAGCCGCACACTTGCGTACTCATCTTGCCGTACGATCCCATCAATGCAAGATCTGCAATCGGTCCTTCATCGAAAAGTCCCACCTTGTGCGCCATGAGCGCATTCACCTCGAGGACAAACCTTTCAAGTGTGACAACTGCGACTATGCTTCGTCTCGGCGCGACAAGCTGAAGGAACATATCCAAAAGCATCACAACTCGGCAACTAGTCAAAAGCAGCACCGAAGGCGATACCGAAGAGCCAAGCAACTTGCCCAACTGACGGAACAACACGCAAAAGTGAATATTCGTATTTCTACGATGACAATTGTTTTTTATTTCAGGCACCTGTAAAGCAACCCGTGGACCTTGCCACAATTGGGTTCCGCCCGATTAACGAGAGTGAGTTTCCAGAGACGAACACTTCAACACCCGTCCGTACGAGCTTCGCCGGTGTTCCTATCTCCCGTCAGGAAGCCAACAACTTCCCCTCTCTAGCAGTACCTTCGACAAGTGGACTCACAAGACCGTCGTCTGCCATACAAACATCGAATGTCACACATCCTAACGTCAGCCCTTCACGGAGTCTCAATGTTAATCTGAACGTTCACCTGGGTACCAATATGATCGAAACTCCGTCGGATTCACTTGTTACACCCATCCCGAGAAGTCCGCAATCGTTCACGCAAGGAGTCGGTAGCGAATACTTCATTACGGATGCCCAAGCCTTGGAGGCGCAACGGCCCATGAGTCTGCCACCCTACTCCAATAACCAGTCGAACCAGCAGCAACAGTTTCACTCGCAGCAGCAGATCCAGCCACCTCAAAGTGTTAATAATCAAGGAGCAAACGGAAATTGGTTCGGCAGCTTTTGATTGAAATTTATATAGCGATAAACTTTATCCTTTACTATACTCGGGCAAGTCCAGGTAACGCATGCGAAGGAACCGCGATGTTGTGGATGTGATTTCCTGCAATTTCGGATTCCTGACGGTAACTGTGCAAATATAATCGAAAGCAATCTGTAAAATCAATGAATCTGTCGTTACTTTCCTTGAATCTTGCTTTCGATTTGGAAATATCGGTGGAGTGAGAGATGGAATGAGGGGATGATATTTACCGTCGTATTCGAAACTCCCGCCCGCGCCTGAATAAGTCCTCCGTTCATATTTGTCGCATGGAGATGGCCATTTGCTGGCGTGGCAGTGTCGGGTGCTCCACGGGCCGCGTTTTACCATGCTTTTGATTGTTTTGCCAACCGGCTACCTCTAACTTCACATTTGCAGATGATTTTGACTTGGGCCTCGCTGTTACTGTGCTGCGCTCTTGCCAGTGGCGTGGCTATTCCGAAGGGCGTCTCAGTTACGTCGGCAACAAGAAGAGTCGATATTGCTTCTCAAGTTGTCAAAGTATCTACTGATTTCGTCCTGCAAAACAACGGTGATGCCGAGCTGACGTCGTTCATCTATGCTATTCCCAAGAATGAAGCTGACCATGTGGCATTCGTCTCCGCGTCTCAAGGAAAGAATGGAAACGAACGTCTTAAGGCCAACATCGTCACTGTTGATGGAGCGTCTGCTGACTACGTGTATCACAAGATTGACCTCGCCAAGAACGTTGCCGTGAAAGGAACTGGTGAACTCACTGTCTCCCACGTTTCTACGGACTTTCTGAAACCTTATCCAGCTGAAATCACACAGACCGAGAATCAGTATGTGCTCCATTGATTTCGTCGTTCATTTATAATTCATATTATTACAGGTTTGTTTTATACAACGGTGATGCTCACATCGGAAGCGTGTACGATATTGCAAGGGAGATCTCCACTTTCCAACTTACCGGAGATAACGTGCTTTCGTTCACAGAAGTATCGCCATCGAAGAAAACTGGAGACCGTATTACGTATGGCCCGTACACCAACCAGAAGCCTTTCTCATCTTCTCCTGTTACCATCCACTATGAGAACAATTCACCATTTGTTGCTGTCGTGTCTCTCGAACGTACCATCGAGGTTTCCCATTGGGGAAATATCGCCGTTGAGGAGAAGATCGAATTGCTACACAAAGGAGCTGCCCTCTCTGGACCCTTCTCTCGTCTTGACTATCAGCTCGACCGCCGTGGTTCGAAGCAGCCTGTTGTCAAGTCTTACAAGGTTTGGTGTCGTTTCGAATCCTCATTATGGTTATATTGATATACTTTTAGACTGTCTTGCCCGGAGCTGCGCGTGATATCTATTACCGCGACTTGATCGGAAACATTTCTACATCCAGTGTCCGCAAAGTCGCATCGAACGTTGAAGTTGAACTTCGCCCGCGCTTCCCTCTGTTTGGTGGATGGAAGACGAACTACGTGCTGGGATACAACCTCCCCACTTCTGAGTTCCTCTCGGCTAATGGAGATGAATTCCAACTTCGGATGAAGGCTATCGATCGCATCTTCGACAACGCAGTCATCGAGCATGCTACTGTCAAGATCATTATTCCTGAAGGAGCTACCAACATCAAACTCGTGACTCCTTACTCCGTTAAGCGTGCTCCGGATACCCTTCATTACACTTATCTTGATATTAGTGGTCGCCCTGTCATCACTTTTGAAAAGGACAATGTGGTTGATAAGCACGGTCAGAAGTTCACTGTATGTCATGATAGCCTTTATGCGGACTTAGTATTTTAACTTTCAGCTCAAATACCAATTCAGCAGAATCTACATTCTGAGGGAGCCATTCATCGTCGTCTCTGCGTTCCTCCTTCTTTTCGTTGCTGTGATTGTTTACACTCGATTGGATTTCTCTCTGTCGCCGGTAAGAATGTTCCTGTATAGGAAATAATACAAATCACTCTTTTAAGGAACGTCGCCAGGAGTGAAATGGAGTGGAGGCGTATGTACCTAGTAATTTATTTAATAATTTTGTTGGATCACTGCTGTCCTAGAAGGCATTCTCGGGTGGTTTTTGCTTGTTATGTAATAAACTAATCTGTCCATTGAATTGGTGCTGATTTCACTCCTCAGTTCACATGTACCGATCCCAGGAAGCATTGTAAGCAATGCACTTTAATTCCGTCAAATTTTTTATCCGGCTCGTTGTCATTGCGATGCTGATCAGTTAAATAGAGCGATAACGAAAGCCATATGGGAAAGCTGCAGTGCGCATTGAGCTTTCCAATCAATTGGCTGTCCCTGCAGATGAACAAAGAAAACTTTGAAAACCAATGGCTCACAGTGAGCATCATCGTTTCTCCATTGGGTTTCTCAATTCGTCTGATTCGACTTATCAGCAGCTCAGGAGTCCACTCGCTGTCTTTCAGTGCATGAAAAGTGCTACAACAGTACTGCAAAATGAATCTAAATGAAGATAGGCGGACTCCGGCAGTTCCAGGCGTTGGAGGGAAGTGAATCGAAGCCTACATATACATGCATATTCATAGGCAATCGATCAGATCATTTGATTTCAGTCAATGCATATTCGTGTGTGATCGGCTTGCGGTGATCTATGACATGTCTTTTCCCTTCGCTTTATCACTGCATTTATGTCGAGTTGTATTGATAGGAAGAAGGACAGACCGACTGATAGGGAACACCCTGGTTCGATCAGTCTGGTGGTAAAAGTACGACTTATCGCGACGATGGTGCAACCGACAATGTGAGAAACTTCAGTGTTCTCACTCTCGAACAGATGGATATTCGCGTTCGTGTTCTGTTCGCCACTGTTCGCGTTTACTGCAGAATCGTAACGCATTTACATTGAGATAGTCCGGCCCCGTGGGATTTCGGCGGAGCGACGGTGAATCACGCGGAATCACAGGCGGCAAAGCGAGCGCGCTGTGGGAAAAGCGATCGCCAGATCAGGCGCTGTCGAAGACATCAAACCGACTTGCACGGAACGCACTCTCGTCCGTTCGTGCCCTTTCGTCAAACACGCGGCACAACTAGCGACGTCTGCGCACCGCCGACATGTGGAGGGAAGCCGCCGCGTCGGCGTTCAGTGTGGCGTCCGCCATACCAGATATGGACTCGGCTGGAAACATCGCCGACGTGTTCGAAAACGTGGAAGCTGGCGAGTCCGCCGCAGCTTTGGCACTCGGACCTGCGTTCATATCGTCAGCCAGAAACGCGGTAGGTCTGCTCACTTAATGTTCTAATTTACCATGTACGTATCAGAATGGGGAGTCACTGCTTATGGTATGTGCCCGCTGCGGACACACTGACATCGTACGCCTAATCCTAGCCGACTCGGAAATTGAAGATACAGACAATGTGAGTAATCCTTTCTTTTATTTTTTGCATGTTGTTCATTTAATCTTTAGGAAGGCTGGAGTGCACTTCTCAACTCCGCTCACAAAGGACATGTTGACATTGTCCGACTTCTGCTTGAAGCGGGATGTGCCGTCGACCAGACAGATCTCGTAAGTCTGCTGAAAACTGTGCTCCGTAACCTTAATACTTTTAGATGGGCTGGACTCCACTTATGTGGGCCGTATACAAGAACCACGGAGCAATCGTTGATCTGCTCCTCGACTATTCTGCGCATGTGAACATGATCGACGAAGAGGATGGACTTACTCCGCTCATCGTAGCAGCGGGTCGTGGCTTCACAGATATTGTTCAGAGACTTATCAATGCAGATGCCCAGGTGCGTTCTTCACTTTACTTCTATAAGAAGCAAGTTTTTTTGTTTAATACGAATGTAGCAATGTTCAAATAAAAAAATCTAAACGTGCTTATGGCCACTTGTTTTTCAGGTGAACGCGTGCGATAAGTTTGGAAGCACTGCCTTGATCTGGGCTTCAAGAAAAGGTCATCTCCCGGTTATCGAGCTGCTCTTAAACAATGGCGCTGAGCTGGATGCTGTCGGCATGTACTCCTCCACAGCTCTTATGCTTGCCACTAGAGGCAACTACATTAGCGTGGTCGAAGCAATATTGGCCCGAGAGCCGAATGTCAACGTTGTAGATAACGTAAGCGGATCTTACCCTATCTGCTTTGAAAGTCTAACTTTCAGAATGGATTGTCAGCACTGGGGATGGCCGCGAGGGAAGGATACGCGGAAATTGCGGAAGCCCTGATCCATTCGGGTTCTTTTGTCAACTTGGTGGACAGAGTAAGTGATAAGGCAACAATCCTTGTCATGTCGCTATGTTTAGTTTGGGAATTCGATTTTGGCCAGTGCCGTAAGAAGTGGAAACGCCAACATCGTTAGAATGTTGCTCGACAAGTACGCCGATGTGAACGCTCGTGATTCGGACAATCGCACAGCTTTGCATTTGGCCATCGACAAATCCTATATGGATATGGTTTTGGTTTTACTCGAGAAGAAGCCCAACCTCGAGCTAAAGAACAAGGTACGTTTGAGTGGTGCAGATAGATAGAGTACAGATTCTTTGGAGAAGAAGCAAACACAAGATTAGTATACTTTTTTGTAGGATGGTGAGACACCTCTTCTAAGAGCAGTCAAGAGTCGACATGTCGCTTTGTGTCAACTCCTGGTTAACGCAGGGTCCAAGATTTCTGCCACTGACAATGCCGGTGACAACGCTCTCCATCTCGCTTTGCGTGCCAGATCCCGTCGACTTACTCAAATCCTTCTGGCAAATCCAAGTGACTCCCGGCTGTTGTATCGACCAAACAAGCTTGGACAAACACCTTACTCCATCGATCAGTCAAACCCACAGCCGATCATCCCGCTTATATTCGGACCCGTCGACTCAGAGCTAAACATGGACACGATGCTCGGTTACGACATCTACAGCAACGTCTTAGCTGACATAGTCTGCGAACCCAATTTGACACTTCCTTTGACCGTTGGTCTCTATGCGAAGTGGGGTTCTGGGAAGTCTCTGCTGCTCTCCAAGATGAAGGACGCAATGAAGAGCTTTTCTCGTAGTTGGTTGGACGGCGTGGAGCTCAGATGGTCCTGGAGTCTAATTTTCTTCCTCCTACTGGTCTGCTCGCTTTTCACGTTGATCGCGGTTACAGCGTTGTCCGTTACGGCCAACCTCGAACTGCTGTTTGCGGTTATTGTTGTTGGCAGTATGGTCTTCCTCGCATTAGTCGGAATATACGGTAGGATACTGTTCAGATTTGTTAACACTTGTTATTGAATTTAGGAATCATTTACTACGGTAGTGAGGTTAAGATGTGGAGCAGCTCTATCCGCGCTGCAAGGCATATGGCTCGCGTTCTGGCACGAATTAAGCTAGTCTTGAGTGTCATCACAGTTCACGCTCCTTTACGCAAAGAGAAAGACCTGGCGACCTGTCCAGTCAGGTAGCTCAATACCGTATACCATTTTTGCAAAACGACATTTCAGCTTTCTGTTTGCCGACTATCACCGCTTGTCTTCTATCGGTGGCGAGCAAGCTCTTGGCAAGATCGTGACGACTTTGTTTGAAGCTGCTGAGAATCACTATGGGACCTTCGCCGTGAGGATTTTCACTGCTCTCAGATCTTCTTCAGGTACATTGCGCTCAATGCGGCAACATAACGTGAATTTACAAATTTCAGGGCAATCATCTGATTCAAAACTACGGAGAATGTGTGGATTCCCAGTCGTCTTGGTCTCCATTTTATCGATGATTTCGCTCAGCGTCTCACTTATAATGCTCACTCACTACTTTATCAACAGGGAGAACATGCTGGTGGAACCTACTAAGTAAGTGTTCTTGCTCTTCTCGTTTGTAATAACGTCTTTTTGCAGCTATCTCATAGGCGCCGCGATCTTCTTGGTCATATTTGTCCTCACAATCATCTACCCTCTTTATATCCTGTTGGTCTACGTAACTACGAATGTTCCCAAGAAGCGAATCAACGCGGCTGCATTAAACGTCGATAAGCTCCGTTTCGAAGGATTTATGCAGAAGCTACAGCAAGAAGTCGATCTACTAACGGACACCATCCACAGTTTGGATGCGTTCACACGCAGTCAAACTCGGTTGCTTGTCGTAGTCGACGGATTGGACAACTGCGAGCAGCAAAAGATGGTCCAAGCCCTCGATGCCCTCGATCTCCTTTTCTCATCTCGCCCTAACCGTCCGTTCATCGTGACTCTGGCCATCGACCCTCACATCATCATTTCGGCCATTAACCACAACATGAAGAGTGCTTTGAGTGGAACGGAGCTAACCGGATACGACTACCTGCAGAACATCGTCAACATGCCCTTCTACTTGCACAATTCTGCTCTCCGTCAGCTGCAGAATAATCTGAGAGAAAAACGCGAGAGTCTGGCCGAGTGGAAGGAACGCTTCCGCCGCCAGGACACCTTCCATGGTTCCCACCTTTCACTGCGTGACCACAACGCCGGAGATGCGAGATACCGCAAGTCGACGGGCATCGGAGTGCTTGGAACTCGAAACCTGGGATACACCTTGCTCAACGACGACTACTTTTCCAGTATGAATCCGCGAGCGATGAAGAGAATTGTCAATGCCCTCACGCTCACTGGTCGTCTGATGCGTTCGTTCGAAATCGAGTTTTCCTGGCTCACTTTGGGCCATTGGGTCAGCTTGATCGAACAGTGGCCCTTCAGAATGAGCTGGCTCATCGATCGCGCATCTGACTTGTCGAATGACTCCTTCTCATTGGCTCAAGTTTACTATCAGCTGAAGGAGGAGATTCCCAAGAAGGACGCTCTTACGGAGTTGGATCGCAATTCTGACAACTTCGAGATGTTTTTGGAGCGGGCGTGCACGAGCGGCGTCGAAATGCTCACCATTGGTCATGTCAAGCGATTTGTTCCCTGCACGTCAAACTTGGATCCTTACCTTCGAAAACTGATCAGAGGTAACCACCATACATTTGTTTGTCCTGATGTATTGAATTTGTTTAGAACGACGAGGAGAGTTAGAGCCACCGAAGCTCCACCCCGTTCAGACGGCTCCAGGATCGCTCACGCAAAGCAGTATCGTAATGGGACCGGCTCGATATTTGTTCGGCGACGAAGCTGCTTGGTCAAGCATAGAAGTTCCTCTGGTAGAGATGAAGATCGATGACATCGTGCAGTTGGTCGCAAAGCTGGACATTCCATTGGACAGAATGAACGGGTTACTGGCGTCGATTCGATCTCTGAACCTCAACGGGCTCGTTCTCCAGACATGCGACCTAGAAGACCTGCATCGTTCACTTCGTGTAAGTACTTGAGCCAATTAATGATCACCCTGACTACATATCTTTTCAGCTGAGTCTGGGTGACTGGACTCTCTTCAGACTGTTGGTTGAAACACTGCGACCTTTCGTGCCATTCACATCGGGTTCCCATCGGAAGCAAACGGGTGCAACTGTGATTCTACAGCAGGCGAATTCCATGTCATCTCTGCATGAGTCGCGCAGAAAGCTAACGTCCCAAAACGAGCTAGAAAGTGACCATCAATGGCTTATGGAGAGTCTACAAAGCATGGACGCTATCCAAGTGGAGGATGGCTTGGTAGATGCTGACGGGTCAATGAAGTCCTCGAAGATTCGGTTTGAAGAAGCGAATGACGACGACCGAGCGTCCGAGGCAGACAGCACAGAGTCTATGTTTGGATCTCAAGAGAATCTGTTAGAGTCACCTTCGATCGACGTTCGACGACAAACGGGAACAAGGTGATCATCTGGAGATGTGTCCTTCTTACCGTACACTATTTACAGGGAAGATATGATGAAACGCATGCGCCTTGACTCCACGCAGGTTCCTGAGGAGTTGTCGAATTCTCTTCTGCGCAGATCGTTGGTCCGCCGCCAGTCTACTGTAGTAAGCGACACCGACGAAAATCAAGTCACCGTGCAACGGCGACGTGGAGGAGACACGGAGAAGCCCGACCTGCGAAAAATTTTTAACAATGGAAATATTTAGGTCTGTGATACATGCAATCTTGTTCTGCTGCCCATGAAGTTGTTAGGTAAAGGGTTCACGATTCGAAATAAAGACTTCAGATCAGGGCCCAACTAGTATCGGTATTATCAAAAACTTCTCCTTAAAGCGATCTTGTCTTCGTGGTAGTACTATAGACCATGTGTATTATGGAGTTGCCGCAGAGAGTAATGCTCATGCAGAAAACATGTTCTGTGCTTCAGTCCCAATCCCACAATCCGAACCCCACTTCCATAACGGTCCCCATTCATCAGTATCCGTCTTATTATATACGCCTCTTCACTAGATATACCAATGGATAACGATCGGCTAAAATTCAGAACATCCACTGACTTGAGAACATATTGGACCCAAAAAATCGTCACCGTCCGCTGTTATCTCTGTAAACAAGTCTGTGTTGTTACTGCGACCCTGTCTAGTTTCTCCCCGACTACAGCTGCATGCTATCCGTCAGAGGGTGGTTGTTTATCACCAGTACTCAAGCTGATAAGAAGCAGACAGTTGATTATGTGAAACAAACGGAACTTTAATCTGAGCAAACAGAAGCATAGACTACATATTGCAAGCGTAATAAGACACCACTAGACATGATCAGTACTCATGAAATGCAGCAAATCTCCTAAGATAGAAATTTGGCGTACTAAGAAGTGGGAAGACAACGAGTTTGTGAAAGGCATTAACAGTTTGCGCTGTACAATTACACTTATTTACAAAACCAAAACCCTTAAACTCCTGATATAACCAAAATACGACAGTCCACTTAGGCCGGAGTGGGAGGAGCCTCGGCGTTGTCGCCCTCGCTCTTCTCGGCGACAGCAGCGGCTTCAACGGGAGCCGTTTCAACAGGAGCAGCAGCATCAGAGGAGGTCACTTCGGCGGGAGCAGACTCAACGGGAGCGGCTTCGACAGGAGCGGCTTCTTCGGGGGCGGTCTCAGCTGGAGCAGCTTCAACAGGAGCAGCTTCAACAGGGGCGGCATCAACAGGGGCGACTTCAACAGGGGCGGCATCAACAGGGGCGACTTCAACAGGAGCGGCTTCAACAGGGGCGGCTTCAACGGGGGCGGCTTCAACAGGGGCGGCTTCAACAGGGGCGGCTTCAACAGGGGCGGCTTCAACGGGGGCGGCTTCAACAGGGGCGGCTTCAGCAGGGGCCGCTTCAACAGGGGCGGTTTCTACGGGAGCGACGTCGGTGGGAGCAGTTTCGACAGGGGCGGCCTCAACGGGAGCAGAGTCAATGGGAGCGGCTTCAACAGAGGCGGCTTCTTCAGGAACTGCTTCTTCGGGAACGGCTTCAACAGGGGACGCTTCGACGGAAGCAGCTTCAGCGGGAGCGGACTCTACAGGAGCAACTTCAACAGGAGCGGCTTCTTCGGGAGCGTTCTCAACGGGAGCGGCTTCAACGGGGGCGGGTTCGGCAGAGGCAGCTTCGGTGGGGGCGGCTTCTACAGGGGCGGCCTCAGAAGGGGCACCTTCGACAGGAGCCGACTCAACGGGAGCAGCCTCCACAGGAGCAGTCTCGGAGGGGGCCGCTTCTACAGGAGCAGCCTCAACAGGGACAGCTTCGACACCGGTGGTTTCTTCCTTGACAGCAGCTTCTTCGACGACAGTTTGCGTCGGCTCAGCATCTCCAGAAGGAGCTGAAAGAAGTTGTATTAACAAGACGAAAGGAAAGTATTGCTGGATTACGAGTTGGCAACTGGCGATACGAGTCACAAACTGAACGCATTTCCTAGTTAATGTTCTGTCAATAGGAAAAGAAAGCTGGTAACGGTGGTAGGTAGGTTCTTCATGCCGCTTCTATCTCATTTTGCTCTATTCGTTTAGAAAGCAAGAGTTGGCAATGAGTGGGGTTAGCAATGTGAGCGCACTAACTTATAATTCGATAAATGCGTCTTCCTGTCACAATCGGTCGAAAGAAGAGCTCTTCCTCCTCTTCTTCCTCACTTTCTAGGAATAGAATAAAATGAACTGACCGGAGTTTTTGCAATGATTTACAAAACGTGACAATAGAGAAGGAACTTACCTTGATCCGCGGCAGCAGATGCTTCAACAGGGGCGGCCTCGACTGAGGCCACTTCTACAGGAGTAGCCTCAACGGGGGCAGCCTCAGAAGAGGCCGACTCAACGAGAGCAGCTTCGACAGAGACCGCTTCCACGGGGGCAGCTTCCACAGCCTCAACAGGAGCAGCTTCGACGGGAGCGGCTTCAACAGGAGCGGCCTCAGGAGCGGCTTCAACGGGGGCGGCTTCGACGGGAGCAGCCTCAGACGGGGCCGACTCAACGGGAGCAGCTTCGACAGGGGCAGCTTCAACGGGGGCAGCCTCGGGAGCGGCTTCAACGGGGACGGATTCGACGGGAGCAGCTTCAACGGGGGCGACCTCGGGAGCAGCTTCAACAGGGGCGGCCTCAACAGGAGCAGCCTCAGAAGGGGCCGACTCAACGGGAGCAGCTTCAGCGGGGGCGGCCTCAGCGGGAGCCTCTTCAACAGGGGCGGCCTCAACGGGAGCAGCCTCAGAAGGGGCCGACTCAACGGGAGCAGCTTCAGCGGGGGCGGCCTCAGCGGGAGCCTCTTCAACAGGTGCGCCCTCAACGGGAGCAGCCTCAGACGGGGTCGACTCAGCGGGTGCGGATTCTACCGGAGCAACTTCGACGGGAGCGGCTTCGACAGGAGTGTCTTCAGCGGGAGCGGCTTCAACGGGAGTAGCCTCAGAGGGGGCCGCTTCTACGGGAGCGGCTTCAACAGGGGCGGCCTCGACAGGAGCGTCTTCAGCGGGGACGACTTCGGCGGGAGTGGCAACCTCCTGCTGGATTTCCTTTCCCTCTTCAGCGGACATGGTAACTCGAGTGCTCTCTGAAAATAGAAGGTCTGATCAGAGCAGTTGCGGTGTCGAAACTGATCCGGTAGCCCTAAGCTCCGACTATATTACCGCCTGATGGGGCGGAGTGCGGAGTTTTTGTCGGAGGAGGAGCAATCATGGGCGAAATTCTCAAATTCACGTGTGCCGGTCTGCGCTCTCGATTGCCCCCGCTCTATCAGAACCATCCTTCCCAGTCGACGAGCCAATCGAGGGTGAATCGTGCTGAAGCTGAAATAACTCGTGCCAGATGGACAGTTTTTACCACTTGTTAATTTTTCTGATAAGCGAAGAAGGCATAGACGAGATACTGACACTGATATGCTGCGACAGGTCTCGAGGTTTATTCGCACAGGGTGTAGTCTCAAAAAACAGTTGCAACACTCAACTCTGATCGCTGCGAGTTGCGAAGCCGATTAGTCGCCTGTGCATGACGCCTGTCTGCGCTGAAGTAAAGTGGGAAGGGGATCAGCGGTCACATGAAGGAGTGGGTGGCTGATCAACAACTTGAACACCTTATTTTCGTTTCGGAGTGTTAACTTAATCATTGACCACTTGCACTAGGTGCACCCGTGTTCTGGATTGTGAAATACCAACTGCGTTCCTGAGTCAGATGATGTTGCTTGATACTCGAACAAACAAGCTCAGCAATCGGATTAACCAGGCGAGCAGACATCTGTTTGAGTTCGGACTGGCGCACCATACGTCTACCGAAGCGGCGGAAGCGTCCAGTACAGGAAAACCGCAGGAGTGACGTCTTAAAACTTGCAACCGAAGAAACGGCTCAGAATGACGCAACAAGTGGGCCGTCACAGCTGGCGCCTGCGGACGGACGGATCGTGTATACGGTGTCAGGATGAGTGGGGGCGATGGTCGCGGTTTCGACCGACGAAAGCCTTTTTGTGCACTTTGACGCAGTGTGCAAGTTGTGGGAAACTCGGGCCACAGGATTTTGCAAGCTTTAGGAATCATGGAAATCATAGAAAGCATTATTGAGTATCTGGAGATTCCAGCGGTCAGCGTTGTCGATTTTCGTTTCAGCGCAAGTGTTTGCGGTATCTTTTTCTTGCCGGCATTTTTCGCCACTCGGCACAGCAGGAAGTAAAGATGACTTTTGTGCTCGTGTGTTCAGCAGAAACATGTGCAATACGATCTCGGGTTTTTGTTTCTAACAAGTGAGCAGCCGTCGGATTCCTCTCTCCGCAATCTGGGCACATCGGGCAGAGCATGTCATATGTCTCTCAAACGTTTTTACTGTCTTCGACCCGTCGAGAAGTCTACGGCCTTTGCTTGCTTTGTCCGATCTCACTGTCCCAATGAGTGGATGGAGCAGTTTTTTTGCAGACGATAAATAAACACGGTCATATGGAATTCCTCGTGGCTGGCAGATAGCAGTTCTACTCCGGCAAACGCTTAATTTCCACCTTGGAAATTTGCTGTTTTGACGGAGATCAAGCAGCGTTTGATAAATTAGAGAAAACATGGCCGCAGACGAGCTTTGATCACCCGTCGTCTGATAGCCCCTCATGTGAGATGCCACTGAGGTCTACAACGCAATGTAAATAAGGCAGTGTTTCTTTCATCAGTTCAACTTCCTTCCGGAATTGCCTTATTTTATGTATTTTACAAACAGATGGCCCGAGGTCGTGGGCGCCGAAAACTGGACTGGCGGGTGGATGATGCACTCCGAGTTGGTCGCGTGGAAAAAGCTGCTACTATTTTTAATGTCAACATCTGGTCAGGGAGGTTTTGCGAGAGCGAGAGTACTTGGCCGATGGTGATGATTGGTCCGTCCGATCACTCGCATACCTTTCCCATGTGACTAACGATAGATTCGGAGCGTCAAGTGCCGGTGATCGGCGTTAAAATGCAGGGACGCCTCGTAAAATCGGAAGCAGGCATCATCAGTAGTGAGTCACTCCGAAACCCAGACTCCGTCGAGACAATATGCAGATGAACGAAAGTCGATCGAGACCAAGCACTTCAGGACTTCTGAGGGACGAGGAGGACATCCTGGACGGAAGGACTTACTCGCGGACGGCTTGGCCGCGTGTACACCTGAGGGCGTAAAGACCTTGTTAGACTTCTCCACATCGTTGCACTGAGCACCGATCCGCCCGAAACATAAGGAGATGTGAGATATGCGCCACACAAGGCCCTCCCAGATAGCTTTTGTCTTCATTTCCATGACAACGCCAAAATCACCGTGCGCAAGGCGGTGGACCGAGAATGGATGTACATAATGTGCCCATTAGTTTTACCGACGGACGGTCGCCGATCCAGGCGCACCTTCATACGGTCAGACTCCTCCACATTATTCCCTGTCCCATGTGCCGACTTTACCCTTCGGTGACATCAGCCGACAATAGGCAATTAGGCTAGAGCGGAACTTCTGTGGCAAAGATAAATAAACAAATACGGCAGAAGGCGTAATTGCTCAATTATCTTGTCGGCTAGAGCGTGAGAACGACGAAGCCCCTAGGGAGTGTGGTCAAAGGTGAAAAGGAGTGTCGGTTTCAGACGATGCCTACGTGGGGCTAGCCGTTATGCGCAATGCAGACGGAGATCGCCTGCCTGCAGGCACTTCCGTTAATCACCCCTCCCCGTTTCAAGGAGGGGAGGAGGGTGGCGGATCGACAGGAAGACCGACCTTTGCTAATCTGGTTAAGACAACAATTGTATGTCCATTTGTGTAATTGTTCTTTCGGCCCCTAGTGCTTAACACTTCCATTACCGCGTAGTCCTCTCTTAGATGATGCGCAA
Source organism: Steinernema khuongi (assembly GCA_016648015.1). Lineage (NCBI taxonomy): Eukaryota > Metazoa > Nematoda > Chromadorea > Rhabditida > Steinernematidae > Steinernema > Steinernema khuongi. The sequence goes on from JADLIF010003397.1 coordinate 52,561, forward strand.
CTGGCTGGTATCGGGCGACGAACGGCCCGATAATAACAATTCGGATTTGAACACCACTCTGGTCTTCCAGCCACAGCCACAGCATCAGCCGCACTCCGACTCCAATAGCGTTAATCGGGTCGCCAACAACGACGTATCACGGCGCCCAGGTGTTGCGACAGGTAAAAAACGTGCCACTCCGCTGACCGGAGCCTCTCTCCCTGCACGATATTCGCCCGTCTGACGGATTCCGATTCCCTCCGGCACGTGCGGAGTCATAAAGTTTACTTCGATAACGAGTGCGACCGCTTCCGCAAAGATAACATTCCGGGTGCACGACCGGGGATCGTCCACATCACGTATAGCCACTAAGCGGATGATTCACGAAACCGAGAGAACTGTTTTAGTCGTTTAGAGAACGAGACGGAGGCTCAAGTGGAAGTTAGACCGAATTGGAGAAAGCGTTTAAAAGATGGTGCGAAAAAAAGATTTCGGTGAGTCGGCGGTAGGCTCAGAGAATCCATACTTTCTTTCAGAGCGCTGTGGACAGTCACCGTCAGTCCAACAGCAAATTTCTATTACGTTTGGGAGGGTATCGTCACATTCGGGTGCTTGTACAATCTGATGATCATGGTGCTTTACGTGTTCGACGACGTTGAGTTTTATCACGTGGTCTGGTCGACAGGAAACTATATTTTCGATGTTTGTTTTGTTGTTGACATGTTTGTGCGGTCGCGGAAAAGTAAGTTCCACCACCGGGAGCCAGTGCGAGTCACCGTGGCTGCGTGCAGCGTATCTTAGTGAGGGCAGCGAGGTCAGGGACATCAAAGCCCTGATGGTGCACTACTGCGGGACCGTTGAATTCTTCCTGGATATTCTAAGCCTACTGCCATTCGAGTTGATCAGCCTTGTCATTGCCTTTCAATCTCCATTTCTGCGCCTTAACCGTCTTCTCAAAAGCCACACCGTCCTGGAGTTCTCGGAGCGTACGCAGTTCCGCACGAACTACCCGCATGGGATGCGCATCATCATGCTCATTGTTACATGTTACATTATTTTCCACATCAATGCATCCGTATACTTTACGCTCAGTCGACTGAGAAACATCAACAGTAAGAGGCGAAGCGAACCGCACGTGACCTCGTAATCGGATGTCCATTCAGACTTAGACAGAGCGGTTTGGATCTTCACTTACGCCAAAAATGCGAACCCTATCTTTCCAACCTGCCGAACGTTGTCGCCGATCGAGGACGACACAGACTGTAATTACGATGAGACACCCATACAGGCCGAGAACCGAACTTGCATAATCGAAGACCTACGCGTGTATTGGGAGAATCGGCAAGTTTAGTCTTTGTGAGCGTCTGAACGGTCTCCTTCAGGACTGACACCATCTACTGTAGCAACTTCATCCGTCAGTATGCGCTGAGCATATACTGGTCAGCGCTTACGTTGACAACATGTGGCCAGCAGGTAGACGCTCACCATAGTCCTGACTAATTACACGCAATTTCAGCCTTATCCCAATGCTTGGGAGCAGAATGCGCTGGAAATCGTGGACACCGTCATCGGACTCATTGTGTTCGCCGTGATCGTGGGAAGCGTGGGCAACATCGTGTCCACGATGAACATCACGCGGTCCAAATACCAAATGATGATGGACGGGTTGAAGTTCTACATGCTGTACAGGTGGGAATTCTTGGAAATTCTATAAGCTTAAAGGCCGATAGTCCTCGTACCGATCATGTCCTTTTAATGAGCGCTGAAGTGTTCTGTGATTGGGTATCCGAGACCGTCTATTCAAAGGACAGCGTGGGACAATGAGCACGAATTAAATGAGCACTTTTAATGATGTCCCCTCGGTCGATACCGCATCGATGCGTTAAGCCGGAAGATATTAAATCCAGTGTAGCTGACAGGGCGTTTCGTCAGGGCGACTGCACATCTGCGATCGTTAATGAGGGGTGAGAAATCAAGCAAGCGCAGAAGCGAGGTTTCCGGAGTGATCAGCTGGTCGAAAGGGCAACGACAACAACAGTAATACATCTTAGACCGCCGGAAACTGCTCAATTGTTCGAAGTCAGTTGCTCAAACTGCTGACCAGCGGCTGTGCTGATCCAATTTTGAGCGGGTTTGTGAAGTACACAGTTGTAAAGCACGAGGTTTGGAGAGATCTTTGACGCCAACGCAATGGGTACAGAAAAACAATTGGCTCTAGAAGCTTTTAGTGTAGAATTCATTCCTATTGTCTCCAGGGATAAGAAGCTTCTGGACTCAAACGTATTAGATTGTCTGGAAGGTGCTCTGTTAGCTACGCTTTTCCGCTGTGAGGGAAGGGATTGCTGCTTCTCTGAGCAGAAAACATGCGGAATTTGCCTTTCCATTGAAATGTCCCACAGAATGGAGCGTTCTAAACAAAGAACGGTCTAATTGTCATCAAAGATCTTCGTGACTTTTCCATAGCTTAGGCCGCACACTGTGAGTGTGGAACGTGCGACGCCGCACCAGTTTCGCCGGTGACTCAAACGCAGACATTTTCCAAATCTCGGAAGATGCGACGTTATTGATTCACCCCATCGACCTCGGGAATCAATTTCGTCTAGGGTTAAAAAGCTGCATTTGATCACATCCCCAGACTCATAAGGTATTAACGTTGCTATAGGGACGCATGGTACCACTTCAGAATTACAAATGACAACATTGTAAGGTCCTGACATTCTTTTGAATTGCACACCGAAGTTCTTCTTCTTAGAATTGCGCAAGGACGAGGAGGACACGAAGCATTAACATGGATGCCACTTACACTAGATGAGGAATAACGTTAAACCGCTTATTACTTAAGTACGCAATCTCTAGGGATACGGTGTGTTGCGCGTTACATTTAAGTCTCTGCTGTCGGATTACGTGAAAGTTCGGAAGAGGGAAAGAGTCGGTACAAGTTCTGCAGCGTGTGTTTCGGGGTTGTCCCCTTTGGAGAAGAAAAAATGTTACTTTCTTAACATCAGCACATGACCTGCGCCTACAGATAGGAACAGACGATAGGGAGCACTGTCGTTAAACGTTCAGGGTTTGAACTTTCAATTTTAACTTTCGATTTGAGCGGAGGTAATCATTGACGGGTGACTTTTCGTGACCGCATGATCGCGTAACCCGTGCATTTCCCGTACATTTTTAGGCTTCTATTTACAGAATATGTTTATGTGCACGGTGTGTTCAACCCAGTGAGTTCTACAAAGGCATTATTATTTTTATAACACGAAAGCATGAGCAAAACACCAACATTTTACGGTTCAGTTGTTTAGATTTAATATTCCGGAAAATACTCAAAATTGTTTATTTTACAGATGACCGAAGCTTGAGCTTTATGTGTTGCTTCAATATAACCCTGCAAATTGCATTTCCCAAAGCCAAAAATCAAAGGGTTCCAAAACACATTCCTTTCCTTTCCTTACCGTGTCTAGCAATCATCTTTATCATCTTCATGAACTGTATCGATCCTGCTCAACAAATGTATCATCACAACAAAACACTATTTGCGTTCCCAAACCGATTGTTGCGAAATCACTCCTCATCACTCGACGACTGGTTACTAACATCACTCACAGCAAAATGCCAGCTCATCTTTTTATCCACCAACTTACGAAAGGATTAAATCCTCAGTCAAAAACGGCAAATCCACAGATGAGATTAAAAGTAAAACGCCTTTTCGATAGGAACGTATTAGTTCCGCCTTGCCTCTATTTTGGCAATCAGGAGTATTCCAGGGATATTATATTAACCACCGAGTAGCCTTAAGACAGAAATTAATTAGTTCTGGTCATGAATCACAGTTTTAACTGGTTGAGGCTTCTCCTTCGGGCGCACTGGACGAATCGAAGCTTTTTGTGTCGCAACCTGTGTATCTGGCCTGAATTAGGGAAAAGCACTTCTGTTTCAAGAGTCAGGCCCAGGGCTGCAAAGATCTTATTCCTAAAGAGCGATGTTTAAATTAAAGGGTTCCTCCGTGAAGCACAGCACTCATGCGCCTGTTCCTTAAATTTTGGGACTTCGTCATTGATAAATATTTTTTGCAAATTGGCGATGTCGAATGTCGCACAGCCCTGGTTAGGCCGCATGGAAATTTATTATGGCCAGATGTTTCTGGTATGATATTCACTAGGATGACTCAAATCTCATTAGTCACTTCCTGAATCTGGAAAAAGTTTTGATAATAAAATTTTAATGATAGATTGTGCGTGTGTTACGTTCTCTCCTTACACACAAACATCGACAGCGCCCGACCAAAACTGTGGCCCCAACGCTTTTAGGGCGATCCCCAGTGACGACAACATTCTAAGCACATGGATTGTTTGTCGTCGGAGCTATGTTCCTTGCAAAACAAGTGGGCTTCACTTCAAATATCTAACGGAAAGCGGGCATCTGTCAGAGGTTCCCTCGATCGCGTTTCATGCTCGCCCAATTGTTGTGGGAAAAGCAAGACATTCTCCGAAAACAAAATTGGACAAACACGGCTTGTTGTGATGCGCGGACGATGCTTGCCTCCACTTCAATTGTTTACTTTCTCCTTCTACGATGGCCAGAGCAGATCACAAATATCGGAAACCCAAGATGGGATGGATACAGAATCGAGACGGAGCAGCAACAAAGCAGTTGAACCTTTTATGGCCAAGTTACATAAGTTTAGGTTAAACCATCATGATTCTTGACGCAATGCCAGCAATGTTGTTAACGTCTAAGATTCAGAGCTTCTGTTGATGTACTTTTGTCCTAACTGAAGGACATCTCAATCACAGCTGTACGGTCGGAACTGTGACAAAAAAAATAGGAGGTTTTTCAAGAGGATGTCGGAAGTAGGATGTCCGTCGTTTTTTCAACTGTAAGCCTCAACCTGCGTCTCTGATGTGGGCGAGAGAAGGAGCAACAAAAAGGCAATTAAAAACGTGTTGAGTCTACTACATGAAATCGACTTGAAATATATTACCATTTCACGTGATGTTTTCAATTACCGCAGGTAGCAGGGACATAGTGACAACGTTTTAACTGACATTCTTTGTTTCCTGGTGTAGTTGTGGCAGGAGAGAGAACTGCAAGAAAATTCCTTAACCAGGAATTTACTAAACATACGAAGACAACCTCTAAGGTTCCCTCAATCATGTGTCAAGGTAGAATGAGTCCCAAGCGTGGGCCTTTAAGCACGAAAAGAATTCAGCTTTTTTACTGCGCACCTGTTTCCGTTTCCTTATTCATCAACTACCACCCGCAGAGCTCAGGAATTCCCGTGCATTGAATGCACTTCCTTGCAACAGCCAGACCCCAATTTACTCATAGCACCGTTTTTTAGAAACGTCGATCCAAGAATCCAAAAACGAGTGGTGTCTTGCATCGAATATGACTACAACGTGCGGGTGAAACAAGACGAGAAGGCAAGAAAAAACATTGAATAGGCCTGAAGTGCCTTGTTTTTCAGAAAATTTTTCTCAGTCTTCCGCCTCGTCTCCAAGGCGAGATGGCCGTCCAACTGCACATGGAGGCGCTCAAGAGGGTCGAACTCCTGAAGGTATGAGTGCAAAGACAGTTCTCTCCAATGGACAGCGTTTGAGGAGCTCGACGCGGGCCTGTTGTACGAACTCGTCCTTCGGATGAACCAGCAGATGCTGGTGCCCGGCGACTATCTGTGCCGGAAGTCGGAGCCAGCCAAGGTAGTCTCACTGTGTGCGCGCGATAAAGAGAAGAGTCTCTTGCAGGAAATGTACATAAACAAACAGGGCCTTCTGCAGCGAGAAAACGACAGCGGCGTGTACACGAACATGAAGGAGGGCTCCGTCATTGGCGAACTCTCTATTCTGAAGATCGAACGAGACGGGGTCATTGCCAAGCGGAGGCACACCGTCCGCTCGGTTGGGTACACCGAAGTGTACATCCTGAGGAGAGAAGACGTCACTGAGGTGCTGCAGGACTACCCTGTGGTGCGCGAGCGGCTTCATCAGAAAGGTACAACTTGACTACATATATATACAGGGAGAGCATAGAAAATGTGTAGTTTCCTTGGTGTTCTGTCCCCATTGGCCGCAGTGATCAAAGGAATGCGAACAAGAAGTTATGGTCTAATTTACGGCTTTGCCGTTCCCTAACACCCCCTTACCGTTATTGAGCTGGGAAGCTCTATGAATGCCAGATGATCCCGTTGATTTTTTTGGCAATAAATAGGCAAACGCACCCAAAGTGCATCTCCCGACGAATGGGATGCGATTAATCATTGGAACCTTCAAAATTCCGTTGCCAATCCAGTTGTAGACGAGTGAAAGTGATGTATACATCATTGCAGTGACAACTTCCTAGTAAACATGTCACTCCTGGACCCTACCGTAACCTGAGGAAATGTGCCCTCTCTGCACTAACCACCTATTTACAGCTCGCAGCATAATGCTGGCCAGCGACGACTACGACAGCTCTTGTACTGTGGGAGAATGGGCCAAGAGCCTTGAGGAGAGGCTGGCTTATCTGGAAGACACGGTGGACAACATCGACCACGACGTGACCGCGATCTTCAACGACTTCCTTGTAAGTGCGAGTTGTCTGGCCGCACACTCATCACGCCTTTTGCAGGAGTCAAGTGTTGCCTTGAAGCAGTCGACGACCATGTTGGAAGAACGGTACAAAAGACACCATCAGGAAATAAAACGGGATTATGCCTTGCGGTCGCAAGACCAGTGAGTGCATTGTTTATGTTTGGGAACTTTACTTCGGATAAAAAGCTTACACAAGCTCGTTAGAGTCGTACTGGTCGCAACAACAGAGGACTGTCACAGTGGTCGGAGTTGGGAAACGAACAGTTTATGGAAAATACGCACGTCCCTGTGGGAAAGAAGATAGCTTCGAGACCAAACATAAAGCAGGAATGAACTACTACTCGTAAAAGGTGCTGTGCTCGGATTTCACAGTCAATGTCAGTCAGAAGAGTTCTAGAGCGTGAGGACCATGCGAATCAGCGAGATTCTCGAGAGAGCAGACGATAGGAGGTAATTAGAAACGCACAATTCCACTAGCGGACAAATGAGACAATCCTAGGGAGGAGACTGGCAGAATATGAGTGCCGAGATTCGCGTCAGAAGCGACCAAAACTGCACGGTGCGAGCAGCAGAGTCGGTAGGAGGCAGTTAACAATAGTAGGCCAAATTGAGAAAGCCCGGATAATCACAAGTAGATGAACAAGCATTAAGTCGAGTAGAACGCGTCGAAAATGTTCGAGCCTAGGGAGGGTAAGAGCTAATTATTAGATCTTCAGTTAGAAAAAGTTCCGTAGGGCCAAACACGCTGGTAGTAGTAGAAGGGCGGAGGAGAGCGCCAGCGATGGAGCGAAGCACCTAAGAAGATAGGATTCAGTTTCTGTGCAGCCGACTGGAAACTCACGTCTGGTTCGGGATGCATTTCTTCTCGCACAATTCGCCCTTCCATCCTTCCGGGCACTCGCACCTAATTAGATCGGGACGTTAGCCTCAGACATCGACGGAGAACGTACCTTCCCCCGGAGAGGGTTCCATGTTTGCAGTGGACGATCTGGTCGCAGTTGTCGCCGGCATAGCCCTCCGCACAACGGCACGTGTCTCCCGCGTTTCGCCAACGACGTTCGTGTTCTGAAGAAGCACTTGTTTCCTAGGGACAGACACACAGAGCGTTACCCTTAGGCGCCATTCTCCAGCAGGCAAGACGGTCACAGAATCGTCCGTCCCACGGTGCCTTGCACACGCACTCGATCTGCTTAGATCCCACGGCCATCACTCCCTCGTGCTGACACAGATTCGGAGTGCATCTAGGAATTTGGGTACAGTGTATGTCACATACGGTATGTCACTTACACTGCCTGGTAGAGGGAGAATCCTTGAGGGCAACCAATGTACTGTTCACAGAGGGGGCCTTTCCAGGATTTCTGACACTCACAGTGTCCCGAGGGCGCCAGCGACGCGTGAACTGAAATTATCTAGTCCGTCACCTTGCTCCTCCTTCGCCACCATTACCTCGGAGTGACTGGCACTTGTAACTCTCGTACTGCTTTCGAACCGCCGGGTCCTCGTCGTTCAGAAGCTGATTGTACTTGTCGCACTTCTCGAGGCTGCCGTCGATGACTCCGTAACCTGCAAAGCAAACCAAATTGAAAAGCTTTATGCCTGTGGTGTCAAACCGAAATACGAATCAGAGCCGCAGCTGGGAGGGATGGAGCTGTAGTTGACGAGTTTCTGTCCGAGTTCGTCGGTGTCCTTATGACGTTGTTGCGCCCAGGCAGATTCAGCAATAAGGCCGAGGATAATCAGATACTTCATGGCAGAAGTGGAATCCGGCAATGAGGCCGCCGGGATGTCGAGGGTGAGCTGCGTAAGTCAAAATAAGCGGCCAGTAACAAGGGAAAACAACTAGGAAGACAAACGCGAAAACCTAATGTCACCGCAAGTTCGCGAGGCTGCCAACATCCCTACTAAACGCTCTCTTGAGCGGTGCCCGCCGAAACGCAACAGACACAATCACAATAACATCGAAGTCCTCGCGTACTGCTCGCTAACAAGGGATAGTCACTGGTGGTGGAGAGCGAGGGGTTTGGAATTCAAATTGGAACCGCGCCCCGTTTGCGCTGGCTGCAAATCACGGAGAACTCTCGATGGCGACTCTCGCGGTCCGACAGTCTTCGGCCGCTGCCGATGCTCGTGGAACAGTCGAATATAGTAGTAGTAGGCTGCAGCGGGGAGGCAGACGTCCTGGCGCTGCTCATAGTGCACTCAACCCCCTAAACAACCGTGATTTCCCTTTCCCGCTCCGACCTGTGAACCGGCAGGGCGTCGCCACGAGTGCCGCCACGCACTAAGGGTAAGCCGCCTGCCGCAAGAAATATCGGTGTGCGCGATCGCTTAGGGCGCGGCACTCGTTAATATCTCGCCGATAGCGCGCTGCTTCCATAGAAACGGCGACGACCACCGCAGGCTCAAGGAGCTAGAGGTGAGGAAAAGGAAAGAAGAGAACTAAATACACGAACACACATCGGTTTACACTCTTTTCAGCACTTTGCATCGCCGCTCGACCACGCAAAGTGAGATTTTTTTTAAGTGTTGTCGTCTTTCCATTCACCGCGTTTTGCCTCCTCTTGCCCGCATCGCCGATCGCTGAAGGGACGAATGCCGTCGGGTCGGCTACCCGCCGAAGAGTAGATACCGCCGGCCTCCGACCACGAGCACGACAACAACAACAAAAACACCGACGAGTCCGATTGCGATCAAACGTGCGACTCCCGGCTGACTCTGCCAAAAGACGAAACGTGAGGCACGCAATCAGGGAGGCGTGGAGCCAGAGGGCTACAGAAGCGCTCGCGGCGAGGACGAAGTTTAGCCATAGGGGCGACGGCCTTGAGGGTGTGACAATGGCGCGGGGAGCCAAATCTTTTCCGACACATTTCGCATCACATCGCTGCCGGCGCTTTTCATTCGCGCGTCCGGGCATTTGAACTTGTTTTTGCACGCTCTAAGTCCGAAGCCCCGGTGACTGATGATTTTCGGCTTGGAGAAGTAAGTGTGCGTGGTGGTTGGTCCCCGAGAGTGGAGGAATATCGATTAACGCCCGGAGCGCGCCCCTCTGGCAAGGTGGCGTCCCAGTGGGAGAATTCGGCCACCGATCGGGCCCATTTATGGAGGAAGAGCGCCGCCGCGTGAGTTTGGTGGAAGAAAGGGCGCGCCGCGGCTGCACGGAGGCGAGAAGTGGCCAAGTCGCGCGCAACTCTCGCTCGCAACACCTCGCGCGCCGCCCCCTTGTTGTCCTCCTCGGGGCAAGTTAGGAAACATTAGGCGTGCACACGAACTAACTGAGCAGATTTGTCGTCGTCGCCGCCACAGAGTCAGCAGGCTGTGCGAAATTAGATAAATTAAATTTGGCGCAGCGACGGTAGTAGCAGTGCCGACAGATTGGAATCCGCGCCGACGCTAGCGTCGGCCGCAACGTCCCAATTGGGACGATAAAGATGGATGCCGGAGAAGGAAAAGAAAACGAGCAGAGGCCGCCGCAAACATCGGCCCTTGCAACATAAACAACAGCAGCGGAAAAGGGAAAGAGTCCCAGTGAATAGGGCACAATTTCGGGAACTCCCGGCTGTCTCGAGGAGGAACGGCAGAGAGCAGCTCCTCCATCTCCGTCAATCGGCCGCTGTCAGTTCACATGAGTTGGTGTCACCGACATGCCTAATTAGGACGCCTTTCATGCTTGCCGACGCGAACCCGTCGATCCCGAACGTTTCGACCTCCAAATCAAGTTTTTCCATCAGCTGGCTGCATCGCACATTGACTATGCATGCGCATACGTAATGTGCGTCAAAAGGTTCGCCTTCGTTCTTCCTGCCAGAAGCGGCACGTTTTTCGAGTTTCGTGCACTCCGCGATAAACCCTTTACGGCTTCCCCTTCCGTCGTCTCCCGCAATCCCGTGTTTACACACAATGCGCAGGCCTTTTCTGCGCGGCCCAACCCTCGGAGGGACGGACGGTCGATGAGCTTCGGCGGCCTCGTTTGCTCGTGGCCCATAAAACAGAAATTGGATAATAATTAAGATCTCAAAGTGTTCCTTCTTCGTGCCGGATGCACGCGCCGATAACAAAGCCAGACATTAGCGAGGGACGGCGGATTCCCCTGCCGGAGGGGCTTAGGCTGCTGCGCTTACATACAAGTTTATTAAAGGGTGAAAGAGGAATAATTAAGAAGTCCGTTTAGTACTCCATCGTGATGGTCTTCGTGACGAGATACTCGTTGAGGGCGTCCTCGCCTAAACAGCAGTTGATTAATTGCGGGTGAACACTCAAATGACATACCAAGATCCTTGCCGAACCCGGACTGTTTGAAGCCTCCGAAGGGCGCGGCCACATCCGTCTTCTGGTAAGTGTTGATGAACACTGTTCCGGCGTGAAGTCGCTTGGACACGCGCATCACCTTCGACACATCCTTGGAGAAGACGCCGGCGGCCAGGCCGTACTCGGTGCTGTTGGCCCGCTCAATCACGTCGTCAATGTCGCTGAAACAGATTATGTGAGTGACATTGCCCGTCAGCAATCACACTTACTCTTCGTCGAACTTGGAAACGCACATAATGGGCCCGAACGACTCTTCGGTGGCTGCGAAGTTGCTGTCTTCGACGTCGACGAGGATCGTCGGCTCGAAGTAGTAGCCGACGCGATCGACTCGCTTTCCTCCACATACCACCTTGGCACCGTCCTTCACCGACTTCTCCACGTACTCGATAAGCTTGTCCATGTGCGCCTTGTGGTTCTGGGGACCGTGAGCCGTCGAGCGATCTAAACAGCAGAGTTGAGAATGGGAGACGGAGCGGTCAAGACGCAGTTCCCAAAGTATCCAAGAATGGTTGTTCTGCTCAAAAGTACTTCAACGTGTTTAAGTATGTTAAAGTATAATATTTTTCCACGCCCTGAGCTGCGCACGTAAATTCAGAAATATGTGCTCTGAACTCACCGAGCGGTTCTCCTATGACAAGCTTCTTGGTCTCAGCGATCAACCGCTTCACAAAATCGTCGTGGATAGACTCAGCCAAGAAGATGCGGCCAGCGGCGATGCAGTTCTCGCCCTTGTTGAAGAAGACCGCGCCACAGACTTGGCGAACGGCCTTCTCGAGATCGGCGTCGGGGAAAATGATGAGAGGAGACTTTCCACCGAGTTCCAGAGAGACCTTCTTGAGGTTAGAACGAGCGCAAGAAGCCATGACTTGCGCGCCGATGGGCGTCGAGCCAGTGAAACCGATCTTGCGGACTTTCGGGTGGTCGGCCAACGCCTGGCCGATCTCTCCTCCGGAGCCGGTGACGATGTTGATGACTCCGGGCGGGAATCCGGCGCGGACGGCCAGCTCGGCGAATTTCAACGCTGTCAGGGGAGAAACCTAAATGAATGCGAGTAGAATGTGGAGCTGACGGTTGATAGACATGTTTCGCAAATGAACATCGCTCTAGCAAAGAACAATAACACCGTTCTGATAAATGAACCTCGTCTTAGGGAAGAAGAAGAACTAACCTGAGCGGGTTTGTGGACTACGGTATTTCCGGCAGCGATGCAGGCGGCCATCTTCCAAGACAACATCATGAGGGGGTAGTTCCATGGAGTGACGAGGCCGACAACGCCGACCGGTTCGCGAACGGTAATGCATAGATTGTTGTTCGGTCGGGCGTTGTTGATCGGAATCGTCTTCCCCTAAACAGATCGGCATAGTCCATGTCTTCGCGCCTCTCCGACTCACGTGGATCTTGTCGGTCCATCCCGCGAAGTAGCGCCAGGTGTCGATGCTCATACCGACGTGCGTCTTCAACGCGAGCGTGTACACCGCTCCACTGTCGATGCTCTCGATGGTGGCCAACTCCTCCTTGTGCTGCTCCATTAGGTCAGCCAGCTTGAACATGAGCCTTCCACGGTCACGGGCGTTCATGTTGGCCCACTCTCCGCTCTCGAATGCCTGCTCGGCTGCGTCGACGGCCGCATCAACATCCACTTTACTCGCTTTCGGAATTGTACAGATGGGCTTCTCGGTGTTGGGGTCGATAGTATCGTAGAAACGACCGGATTCGCTGTCGCAGAACTCGCCGTTGATGAACATCTGCCGAGGGAAGGAGATTTTCATGCGATTGATGTCCAATTCCACTTTTTCGTATTGCAATTCGATTTGATCACCTCCGCGAAGCTTCTTCACTATCAGCCGCTTCTGATCGTCAAACGACGTGGCCATGTAGATCTAAACGATGTATTAATTGCACCGCTGTGCATAACAATCGACAAACCTGAGCATTTTCGAGTTCGACGCCAGTTTCGAACTTGATCTCTTCGATGAGACGCGTGACATCGGCGCTGGTTCCTCCGCATTCGAAAAACTCCGTCTCGTCTTCTGTCTCCATTTGAAGGATTCCCGTCCAGATTTTCCTGAGTTTGCCGACCATCTCCTCCTCTTCAGGAGAAAGCACCAGTTCTTCCTTCTTCTCGCTGGCCAGACCGTAAGACTTTGCCACGATGGACTTTCCACTCTCCAGTCTGATCGTGTCGATGTTCACCTGCACATGCTCATGGGTAAACATGAGTTTTGAGAGTGGGCAAACTCACGAATTTCCCGTCGCTTCCGGGCAGAAGCATGCCTCCATCGTGCACATAGACCTTCTTCGACGGGATCTCCTCGACGTCGATTTCGCGAGCCTTCGCGGGCAGCTTCGCCTTCTTGTAGAGCGTGCTGCCGAAGAAGCTCAGCTTCTCGCCATTGAACAGTGACCAAGCTCCGGGAACCTTGTCATTTCCGCGGATGAAGTTGTGCAACTGCTGCTGGGTCTTGCTCCAGTCGATCTGTGCGAGTTCAGGCTTCGTCGTAATGTACGGTTCGTAGGAAGCGCCTTCTTCAGGTTGGACGATGACGGGGGCCTTCCCGGCGGCGATCAATTCGACGGCTTCGGCCTGGAACCAAGGAAGCCGTTAAGGAGTCGGAATAACTTTTTATGAGTGTTATTTTAATCGCTGGCACTGCATCGAATAAAATATGCGAGATATACATCAGCAACGTAGGCTGCAAGCCAAGCCCGGGACGTAGGTTGCAGACAGGACCAGAGTTTAAGTAGATGTAGACTAAGAACGTAAGCTAAGAACGTAAACTAAAGACGTAGGCTGAAGAAAAACAGAGATTCTAACAGAGAAACGCGCTTTGACGCTTCTCTGACCGTCTGACTCTCCACGAGTCACACCGCTCGGACGAGACGGTTGCCCGCGAGTGATCACCCGGCTCAGGGTCGGTTCAATTACCCAATTACGAGGTAACCAGCCTCGAAACCGATCTCCGTTGTCAAATGACGTGGAGAAATCGGTATTTCAGCTGTCCCCCCACAGGCAGTCCTGGCCCTTCCCCCCCCGAACGGTCCTGGCCCTCCCCCCCCCCAAACGGTCCTGGCCCTCCCCCCCCAAACGGTCCTGGCCCTCCCCCCCAAACGGTCCTGGCCCTCCCCCCCCAAAGGGTCCTGGGACCTCCCGGTTCTGTGCATCGGTTTTCAAAGGGGAACGTAGAACCGATCAAGACGTAGGTCCTGTGTTCATTTAAAGCCAGGACGTAGACGTGGGCCATAATGTAGCTCATCCCGATCTATCGGATAAAGCGAGGATACCCTCTTGTTTTAGAAAAGCAGGAAGATCAATTGGTTAAAAGAAGATATGAGGCTGGATCGAGGAAGAAGATGACAAAAGTCTTACCATTCCGCTGACACCTTCCGGATACAGGAAACGCTTGTACAGCGAGTTCAGCGTATCGTTCTCCTGAATCTCGACCTCGCGCTGGAGAAGGATCGGTCCGGTGTCGAGTCCGTCATCGGCCCAGAAGATGGTGAAGCCTCCCTTCTTGTCTCCGTTGATGAGCGTCCAGTTGATGGCGGAGGCTCCGCTGAAACGAATTTCATTAAGGGTCACATATGGGTACTCACCGATGAGCGGGAAGGATGGAAGGGTGGTAGATGATGGACTTGTGTTTGGGAGCTTCGGTGATTTCCAGCGGGATGAATTGGGTGCAGAAGGGAAGCACGTTCAGCTCCGCGCCGAAAGTCTCGTACTCCTCGAGCATTTCGGGGATCACATGGAACTTCCCGGTGGCGACGTCCTTCTTACGCCAGCGGGCTGGCTTACGCACGGGCACATTGTCCTTGTGTGCCTCGAGCGCCAGCACGTCCTCGCGACCATTTTTGTCGGGAATCGTGTAGACTACAACCACCTCGTGTCCATTTGCCTTGATGGCATTGTAGACGTCGACGGCGAACGACGACTGTCCGATGATGGCGATCTTCATTCTGGAAAAGGAGGCTTAACGACAATAATAAGAGCACGAGCAGCGAGTGGCGAGATAGTCACAGAAAACGAGCGCTTCAGGTGTGTTTACGCGAAGGAGTCTCGATGAGTGGCCGGCTGACATGGAGGTGCGCATAGGGAAAGAAGGTCACCGCGTGTGTGGGACGATCGAGCCAGCGGAGCGGTCTCCTCGCTGGGAAAGGCCGTTTGCAGCCTCGCAATACCTTTCCTATATACCAATAGTGAGCCGTACCCGGTGATGGATGATCGCGGAATGGAACCGCGTATGCCGACGCCTACAAAAAACGTTTCAGAGTTATCTACTATCAGCAAACACAAAACGGGTGGCGTGGTCGATGGAGTAGAGTCTGCAACGTTCTGCGAAAGAGATCGTTAGGGGGGTCAGTCAAATCATAACGTCCCATTTGGGTTATTTTTTAAGCATATCGTCCTCGTAGGTTGTACTCTTTGACCGCTATCACAGACGCGAGATCGAAGGGCAAAATTATAGAGTCTGTGGTGCCGTCCTAAAAACCGTTTCCATTCAGCTGATCTCCGGCACAATAGAGCCATAACACCGAAAGTGGTGCGTTGCGTGCGTCACCGTTTTTGCTTCGAGGAAATGGCTTTTTTGGAAGATGCTTATCACAGGCTGACACCACCTTGGGACACGCACCAAGTCAAAGAGAGCGATCACACCACACAGGCGCACGATCTTTTCTGGTGGACCTCGCCGGACGCGTGCATAAAAACCACGTGTTCGGAAAACAAGAAGACCTTCCGACTTGGAACGCTTTCTATCAGCGCGACCATCTCCGTCGTCGGACTTCGCGGCACTGCTCGGAGCAGAAAGCGGAGATCGCGCGAAATGACCGTTGTAAAAATGGTGAGGACTTTATAGAAGCTTTTGTACGTTCACGAAAACAAGTTCCTAATATGAAGAAGACAATTTAGAGGAAGGAAGCGTGATTCTCGCTGTGGTCGTTTGTGGTGCGCGAGGCCACATTGGGCAGTTGCCTCTCGCCAATTGGTGATGCAATCGTTCAAGCTTGTCTGGGCAAAACTGCTCGGGACCCGATATGCATTTCATAGAAGAGACTAGAACAATCGCTCGTAGTGAAGACAGAGCAAAAGCCTACAGCAGCAAAAACAACGCAGAGTGCGTTTACTGTCAGAACTGCGGGAGTGTAACATGTCTGGGATGCCCAATTATTTCAGATGACATCATCCATCATGTAAACACTGCTACTAAAACGAACTCGCAGCGATCACACATTATAATGATCGCACTTGATGGGTTCTTATCCAGAGAAAGTGGCCTCCCTCTGTGACTGTGAAGTGAGGCATCACGCAGGATTAGGTTCAGTCTTGTCCTCCGCTATAATGTGTCCATTTTGTTTGAAAAAGATAGATTCTTATAGGGCAAAATTTGTTGATCACTAGATCACTCATGTGAATGGCACATGACCGGTTGGAGTGGACGATGTTTTGCGCTTTGACAGTTCAGATTTAAACTCACTCGTAGCGTAGGGAACTGCACACAACCGAAGAACCCGAAAGACAAAAACACGCAGATAAGGTGCACACCAGAGAACGCACATCAATTGCATCAGACGCGATTGACAGCAGTTGATCGTTGAAAACTGTTGAAATGCGACAAAATTAGCCATGTCAAAGGTTAGCCTCGACTACATGGTGCACTTGAGAGTTGGGAGTACAGATCCTTTTGTTCCAATTTTCTACAATTTGCTTTGGGCACACTTTGCACACGTCTTATCCCTTCTTTGACAACAAAATAACAATGACGTGGCACGTCTCCTGCATTTCAACAAAACGTTATCACCTCTATAATTTTAGCTCGAATACCCATCGCTTCACTGTTTGATTGACAGGTTTGCTCTCTACAGCACTCAGGTCAAAGACCCTGCTGTCCATCTGTTCAGAGAACGGTTAGCATATCACATCAAGGCTACAGATTAGTGTTCGTAGCTTGCGTAGCGAATTCTTTTCAAGTGAAATGTCTAATGTCACAGCACTGATCAGGATAACTCCCACACAGATTCACACACAAATAATTATGTAAAAAATATATTTACACTAAACATTTTATTTTATTCTGGGACACAAGGTACTGCTGAAGAATGGATCAAACAACAAATAATGTGTAATTTCTAGGTGCATGAACCACGCGGTGATCTATTCATTTACCCGTTCTAGTATCACATGTTTTGTCGCTCATCCGTATAGATATGCGCACGTGGTCAGACGCCAAAGATCGGGCAAACTTAGGCAAGCGATCGAATTCGCATCAAGGTAGTGTTTATAAGGTACAAGTACAGGAATACAAACGTCAATGTGGAATAGTCAGCGACCAAATGTTGGGCTTGAAAATCCCGACCTTATATCTGAATACTTGATTGTTGAAGTAAAAAAAGCCCCCTCCAGCATGTCCGGCGAAGTAGAACCAAATTACGGCTGCAATATAGAAGACACAATGGAAAAAGCGCGAGTGCGTGATGTGCGTGGCACCTGTAAGTGCAACGCGAAAGAACGATTAAATCGTCGTTTAAAGACCTGGGAAGGAAAACCCACAAATCAGTACATTTGCATATCGGAGCAGACCATTGTATTCCTAGAGGAAATGCACGTGTTTAGGTTCTGAATGAAAGGGTGACTGTGCGCGCGCTTTCCCACGTCTTTGTTTACGTTCGACAGAGAGGGGCCGTCGCATCTAAAGAGGCGCCAATAGGATGTTACCAATCGCTCAATTTGTTCACAGCATCAATCACATCTCAATATGCGATATCGCGGATAAGCTGCAGACAAAAGACAATTATCATCCATGCGAAATGAATAGGGGTAATAAGGGCAGGATGTGTAGCACTTTAAGATGCCTCTTGGAATGGATTTCTCTACGCCACGTCTGCTTTTGTACCTCAGGTACATTCAGTATCAAATTTCTTTAAAATGTCCCTCTACACCAACATATTTTTGGTGATATTATTTATTTATTCAGCACAGAATCAATATAACGTTGTTTTACAGGTCATACTGATGGAAATAAGTGTAAGGTGTACAGTTTCTAGGCAGGTAATGGCGGGTGGACGGGTGGACGGCTCGGCACGGCCCTGGCTAGCTCTTGGTCGCAATCGCGACACTGCGAAGTACGGACGCTTGTTCATCCTCTACTGTTGAAGCCCTTGTTGTCCAGTGACAGTTCCGGCCACATGTCGTATTCTGCAAAATGTGACCGTTAAAAATAAAATTACAAAATTAAGATTAGATTGCCGAATGACCGAGAATTTCCGAGTCATTGTTATACAGTCCCCAAAGTTGGCTATCGTAACCCGTCCAGTGGTTCGCGCGATACTTCAAGCGTAGATGGTTCTAATCTAAGGTAAATCATGGCTTGAAAAGTGTCTCAATTAGACGTTTAGAGACATTAACATGTACTCAAGAAAAACTAAAAAAGCACGCGAGTTATGTGCGTTGTAATTGAGTCCTGATTCCCTAACCTGACATTTAGCTGGTTTTCACCCGCTTTTGTCCAGCACTAATGCAATCTAAGGATGCTACTACACATGAATAGCTTCTACGCTAAGTAAGGGTAAAGACCAACCTTTATCGCCTCGAGTCGCTTTCATAATTGGGCGGTGCTCTGACATTCCGATTCATTGTGCGTCCTCATGACGCTACTGAAATTGAAGGTATAAGTTATGCGGACTTCCAGCGCAAAAAAGTTTGACTCCTCGAGAGGAAAGAAGAATGTGAAGTCTTACCAAACGTGTGCGTTACAAGATGGGGGCGACCCTGGACGAGCTAATGCTCGCCGTCCACGTATCTCCCCTTATGTTCTCTAGATTCTAAAAAAGTTATTCGTAGCAGGAGATTATAATTAGATACTCACGATTGCCGCTGCGCGTCTTTAGACGCTTGTCGTATGTCTGGCGATAGTGTGGCACACTTCGTCAGAATCTTGGGCGTTCTGTATGGCTCCAGGCATACAGGATAAATGGTGTTGTCGGCTAGACGTTGTTGCTTGTCAAACCTTAACAGAAACGACTATTTTGAGGATACATGTACTGACTGATTACCTAAGAAGCGATTGTAATACTGTTGGAATCTGTCTTTGTCTTCGAGATCTTGGAGTCATATAAGTGCACTCCAAAACATGCTCCGCTGGAATCCTGCTGGAGCACGACTGGAGTGTTCCTCCGGGGTTCTTCAGTAGTTTCTTGAAGAAGTGTTCTAAACAGACGTATCAATTTTAGTCAGTGGTTTGAAAAAAACCATGGACACGATGCTCCAAATAGTCCTAGCGAGATCGGCGGCAAGAAACTGGGTGAGATTTTCTTTGCTCCTTCGAGAAGCTTCCTCGAAGTTTGTTGTGTCGTCGTTGGTAGGAGCTAGCGTGTTCTCTAGGCAGAGAATTCGCGCTTCGCGCTCCATTGCGACTCTAATCTGCCTAAGAGCGGATTAGAGCCTGATTGTCCCAGTGTCGGCCGGAGTTTAATAGCTGTGGATTCTACAAACAGGATGTTTTTTCAACGCAGAAAAATTGCTCGTTCACATTATCTACATTATCTACTATCTACATGAAAATTACTTCTATCGACAACATAGGTCCAGCTCAGCTCCAGCGCAACGGACTTACATTTTATTGAAGAAGGCGCTCGATTTGCGCATAACGCATGGAAATAAGAAAAAATTAAAATGTGGGTTTTTACACCATCAGAAAAGGGTGTAAATTATTAATTGGCACATCAAATACAATGCGTTAGTTCCCTTAGTGGGCAATGCAACGGACACGCTTGGTAGCTACGCCTTTTGTCTCAAACACGCCTGCAATTGAATAACACATAATTAGAAGAGGAAAATAGGCGGTCCGTGTCAAAAGCCATATAAGTATCCTATTAATTTAGCCTAATGTTATACTGTATTGTTTTTTTCTTGGAAAAATCAGGCCATATTAAGACTGAGCGACTTACTTGTCCACATTACTTTTTCGATTTTAGTTGATTGGAAACCCCGAGCATCTTTTTGGAATGTCTATGGGCACCCAGAGAATAGCTAGGAGACTCCAGGGGGTGGATCTATTAACGCCAAAACCACCTAAGAATCTCCAAAATTTGATCAGATCCATTTATATTCTCCTAACCGTACAAATACATACCCAACAAGCTCCTGGGACGATCTTCTGACGGTTTGTCGTCGACGTGCGGTTTCTTCTCTAGGCAGAGAATGCTCACTTCTGGCTCCATTTCGACTCCAATCCGCATAGGTCCGGACTAGAGTCCGGTTTCCCCAAGCCGGGGCTTAACCTCACTGCAGCGCTGGTTTGCAGCAGGTGAGATCAAGTCCTGTAAAAAGTTTTGTTCGTTGAAAACAGGCACTGCTGTGACAGCTTTGGCAATTTAACTGCACGCGAAGAATGACACGTAACGCGCTATGGCAGTCCTTCCGCCAGATACTGTGCTCTGTTGTTGTTATTCCAGGATTCAAAGTGTCATAGTTTGTCTGAGCTGTCCACTTCCACCCCGGTGGCTCCTATGGCCTTTAGGGTATAATGATTCTGTGAATGGGTGGGTATTGTGCGGTCACTGCAATCTAATGAAGATTCCGCTCGAGTTTGAGTTCAGTTTAAAGAAGCGAAGGCTATGAAGTGCGAAATTAAGAAAAATTCACACGTGTACCTTGTCGCCTTCACACGTTACTTTCACGTTACTTTCAAACATGTGCCTATGCGTCTACAGGGTCGGCCCAAAGTTTGGAATTAATTTTCAGTAGTCATTTTTGAGTTTTGTTTTCGCGTTTGTTGGCTGTTTTTTTGCCATATTCGTGTTTGGCGACTCTTTTTATCCTATATTCGCTACTAGTAACCCTGATTTCTGTATTGTTCAGGGTGATAATGTCACGAGAACGTGTGCGTGCCGCGGCCATCGAGATGCACGTGCAAATTCCGAGATCGTAAAACAGCTGGGATTGG
>JADLIF010003399.1:0-45281 GCA_016648015.1 Steinernema khuongi
CATGATGTAGAGGATGACTCCAAGCGACCACATGTCACATCGTTTGTCGTACTTGAATGCGTCACCAACGAAGGTGTCGACAACTTCGGGCGCCATGAACTCCGCACTGCCAACAGGACTTGCTAGATCCGGCTCGCTGTTAACCTTTGACAATCGCGTTTTGCTCTTCGAGGACAGAACCACCTGGAAGAACACCGTATTGGAGGAGGACTCCGGAGGAGGAAGTCAACCTTGCTTGCGAGATCAAGATCGCACAGTTTGACGGGACTGACACGATCAGGATCGGTACATAGGATGTTCTCAGGTTTCACGTCGCGATGAGCAATACCGCGATCATGCAGGTATTTCAGAGCGGTCGCGATGTCTTTGGTAACCAAGCTCGCCTCCTGCTCAGTGAAGAAACGCTTGCGCTGAATGTGATTCAGAAGAGGGCCTCCGCGCATCTTCTCGAACACCATGTAGAAAGTGTTCTCATCTTCAAACCACTGAAAGAAATTACGAAGAGGATGTTATTTGTACCAGCAATATAGACGAACCTCATGTAGTTGTACGATATTGGGGTGGTTTTTGCACAGCTTAAACGTCTCAACCTCTCGCATGATGCGTGAGCGAGTGTGACCGTGTGCTTTTTTATCCACAAGTTTGACCGCGTATTCTTTTCCCGAAGAGATCGACAGCGCGGTGCGCACACTGGCATACGCCCCAGTTCCAAGATGATCGTCGGTAAGTTTATAAAAGTCTGGAATTGAAATAAGTTAGCGGTATTTAATTCGACACAGTATGAGGGTGGGCAGATATTAGTGTTGACCTTGTGGCCGACGGAATCTCGGCATCGATGGGGGCGCGAGGGTGACCTCTCCAATAGTCATACCACAAACAATGAGACAAAGGACCGCGAAGATTCAAAGATAGCGAATTAGTCAAACTGCCTTACCGGTGAAGTGCATCTTAGACTTGTTGCGCGTTCGTCGCGTATCGCTACGCCGAGCGGATCCGGTGCATTTGAGCTGGCGCATGCCCAATGGGACTAACTCCGCAGGCTGCTCACGCTCGTCCTCTTCGTCGCTGCTTCCAAAGGAGAACTTGGACGATGAGCGGGCGAAGA
Source organism: Steinernema khuongi (assembly GCA_016648015.1). NCBI lineage: Eukaryota > Metazoa > Nematoda > Chromadorea > Rhabditida > Steinernematidae > Steinernema > Steinernema khuongi. Next base: position 1,106 of record JADLIF010003399.1, read on the forward strand.
GCTTTCTGGTCATAGTTGCACCATTTGTCTGGTCGCTTTTTCGCAGTTGATCTTCGTCGAACACACCTACGACCGAATCCTCCTCGTCTTCCTCGTCGTCGCCAATAACAAACTGTCTCCCACCGACGATACCACTGGTCTTCTCGCGACTGAAATACATGATTAACTTAGAACATGGCCAGCGAATATGCAATTCGTCCATTTCAGGGCAATACGAGAAAATATTTACAAGTGTTACATGATCGGTGCAACTGATGAAATGTGTACACTCCAACCACTCTGGCTCGCCACTACCGCTGCTCGTGTGTCACTCACTTGCTTGCTGCTCGCACCGCCCCACAAAAACACTGCAGCAGCTCATCTAACAGAAACCCAAAAATAGGCACGGGCGAAAACAACACTGCCACCAGAGGAATAAGTCATCTGACCACTCGCTACAGAGGCTTACAGAGGGGAAACGCCATTTGGCAAGCATGCACCATCCAAGCAGTCCTCTGAGCAATATAAAAACCGGTCGAAAAGTTATCGTAAACGAAAGCAAACGGAGTACACGTACGTGCTGGCAATGTAACCCAAATTTTGCCCGAATGTCGATTCCTATGTATCAGAAAACATTATATTGCCTCCACGCTCCTCCCTTATTCAACCTTTGGGATTATGATCACAGATGTACTGGTGCTACTGCACTAGCAAGGAAAATCCCCGATTGGCACATATGTACAATATTTGAATAACCGACCATGTGATCTGATATGAATTTTTGCACCCTACCATCACAAAAGTGCATTTGATCACCTACCTAATAAAGCCTTGATCCGACGAATCACCCGAATCAGTTGATCCGAGCGATCGCTCCAGGGCACAACGCCACGCAATGCTATCGTCCTTGGGGTTGCAGGTCGTTCGGTCGTCGGAGGATGTTGATAGAGGCGCGCGCAAATTGCCTTCAGGAGGCGCAAAATCGCGCTTTTCCTTCAAGCTTTTCGTCGCGTCTTCGAGAAAGACGGTGGGATTCGAAACCGGTGTACCTGAAAATACATAAATTCAGCATAAGGAAGCCAGCAAACGCGCGCGAGTACCAATAACGATGTGGAGTCCGCAAAAGAATCCATTCACCTACTAGAATCCGTTCACGTTCACCTACGAAGCAAACAAATCTCGCAGAAATCGCAGAAACCAGAAGATCATCTTTATAAGACGCAGCAATTAACGAACTTTACGAAAACGCACGTCTGTGTTTTCGCCGTATCGTGCAGTGCTGACATCGAGGAAGAAAATCGCTGGAACTAAGGAGGAGTGGAGAAGAAGCAGCTCGACGTGAGTAAACAAACAATTCTCGGCTAATTGGATTCATCGCACAGGCGAAAACAAACCCTCGGAGCAGCGTTCACGCCTCCTGCACTCAGACGCGCCCTTACCCTACAGAACAGCTGTGCACAGATGAATTTTCCGCGAAACGAGCACTGACAATTGTAGAGGCACCACTTTTGCACACGGTAATGGGAAACGACGGCCGGACTTGTGCGCAGTGATGTTTCGGCAATTGCGGCGGCGGCGTCACCGAAATGTGGCGGATAACCACCGCGCGGGGCGTGGCATTCCCCCAGCGGACGGATGATGAGTCAAAAATAACCTCTCACCCCCGCGAACGAACAGCTGGATACTCGCGTGTTCCTATATAAGTCGAAAGTACGGTCGCCCTGTGCCGCACATCTTGTTACTGTACAAACAACAGCTGCGCCGCGACGCAGCTGCGCCTAAATAGTCCGTCCAAGTTTGCAAGGCGGCGGCGTCTTACCGAAACCAGCTGATGTGAGAGCGCAAACGAGACTCTCGGCTGCTGCGATGGCCTGATAGATAATCTTTGGTGAGCTCGCGTCGCTCGCCCATTAGGTGCGCACACGTTCTAGAAACGTGGTCAGCGCCACGCTACTGCCATCAAAACAGCGCGTTGTACTTCGCACAGCTGGATTACTACCGGTTCTTCCGCTCTGGCACCACCAAGGCTACGCGCAAAACTTCCCCGTGCATGCCCTACTCAGCAGCTGCATACTCCACTTTCACACAAGCAACCGGTCAACACTCACAGAAGGAGGTTCGGCAAAACTGGAGTAAGACTGTTTTCATAGAGCAGTGGGTCCAACTACTGGGTCAGAGCGATCATAACTAAAGACGAACGCGCAAGCCAGTCGCGGATTTGAACGCAGGGTGCAGGTGAACATCTCGAGCTACGGTAAGTTGTTTGCTTATGCCAGGAGAGCGATGGGAAACACGAAAAGCGCATTCGAGAATATCCTGCGGTTAATACATTCGATGAATTGCAGTCGTAGAAGAATTTCTTAACCGATGGATATTGCTGTAAACGTAAAATGACGCAGAAGTATGTAAATAGATAAAAGTCAGCTTGAAAATGGACTATGAAAGTGCCAACCGCAGCGCCCACAAGAGCGCCTTTATCCGAATGGTCCTACCCCGTAAACAGGACATCCGTGTGGATTGCGCGGCTATGAAAAAATGTAACGCTTCTTATCCGAGCAGAAATCAGAAGCGATGGTGCTTCGTTCGAATCTCGCTGCCACGTTGGCCGTCGGCCTCGCGGACACCGCGGTCCAGAATCGAATTTTACGCCCCGGCCGACAGCACCCTTAAAGTCGAAAACTGCCTAAGCTCCAATCTTATTTTTCTGCTCGATTGTTTTTTACGCCGCTTCCTATCGGCTTTCCCGACACTCAACGGTCCAAAGCCGTCGATCCACCGCCACCGCCACCATCACCACATGTCGTCCTCTCACGCACCACGCACACAACGAGAATGTCGTATCCTCGTTCTTCTCCTCGCCACCCCACGCACACAAGGGGAATCACATCTATACAACAGGGCGGAGAAGTCGAAGACAGGAGAGCTCCATTGCTGAGGAGGAACAACAAAGAGGGGCGCAAAACGAACGCCCAAAGAGGATGCGCGCTTTATTTATTCAGTTCGAAGAGCCTCTGCTCGAAGAAAGAGGATATTAAGTGAGAAATGGACAAAGACCGAAGGGAAGACTGTACCGGATCCCTTTTCGCACCATCTTATCGACCAAGCGAAGAAATGTCGATCAGTTGGGTACAAAATCTTGATGAAGGGACATTCAGTAAGATCATCAACAGAATAAGTTTTATGTTCTCCTACTTTCTGAGTCCAAAATCAGCAAATTTGCGTAAAGTCTGTAACATTGAAGGTGTGCGCACGCTTAGGTCGGCGGCTTGTCTTCAGCTTGGGCTAATTGTGATAGGAATTGTAGGACGCAGAATAGACAATGCCAAGCAATCTAACCCAATACGCGCTACAAATTGTGACGACACAAATTTTGTTTCGGTAGAACGCCTTTTCGTAGGGAGCGCTTTCGAATGGTTCGAAGGGAGAAAGACACAGCTGATGGACAAGCGAAAGGGGAACAAAGACGCGAATGGAAGCGACCATCCCGTTTACAAGCAACAATAAACATTACGGGATTTGAGCGGCGGCGCTCTAGTAGCACATATTCCCGCGATCTCTACCATCAACAAGAAGACGTTGTCGCATTTAAAGGGAACCACACAGCTGTTTTTCACTGAACAAAGAGTGAGAAGGCTGCACATTTGGATCGCCCGATGATAACCGTACGCGAATAAGCACTCACATCCCGCCGTGGATGCAAATGTGGCGCATCTGCACGGAACAGCGACTGTGCGTCATATTCGAATGCGGATAATTACCGGCCGAAGAACGTCGACAAAGACGACCTGTGGGCGCATGCGCGGCACCGGTTGTAAGGCGAGAAGGCAATAAATGACTGAAAGAGCAGGACAAAGACAGGGCTAGATGAGGCGTGCTGCTGCTGGAGCAACAACTTTTCGTCCTCTCCATCATTTTTCACTTTGCAGCGAACGGGCTCCGTCCATGCCTGAGTTGACATCGATCTTTGACCCAGAACGACTTCGCTTGCGGTGAATGGAGAAGCCGAGCATCGAGCTGACATAGTCCTCTTTGTGTTGTCCGATGCAGCAGCAGCCGCCAACCAGGAAGAAGAGGAAGAATAAAGTCAGAAACACACAGCGCAAATTGAGGGTTTTTCGAGCGGCGCCCGAGGTTCAACCTTGCGCTGCTCTAACTCACATCACTGCGCTGCGGCGGCCTACATCGCCGAACCGGCCGCCAGATCAGCCAACCAAACATTATATTTAGGTAAACCTATCATATGGCAGCCATACGGTGCTGCCGATCGCAAAGTTGCTATTAGAGCTGCAGAATAAGTAATCAGAGTTCTAACCGCACACGGATACTTTCACAAGGGAAACCACTAACCACTGAAAACTGGCAAAGTGACGGAGACGGTTTGGTTTCGATCGTACAGCTGACTAAATACAAACAGTTCGACGAGCGGTGACTCTTTCAACCACAACGCCCATCGTACGCCGTCTTTCGCTGGTTACTTAGAACGCGCAGTTACTTTTAAGGTATTATGAAAAGAGAGAAACTTGGACGAACGAAATGCGACATCGATTTTGCACGCGGATTTGCTCACCCTACACGAAAAAAGACCACCATTAACGGACATCAAAGAGGTCGAAAAGCGTGTCTCTCTTCGATCATTGAGGTCTACGATGTGCAGGATCAGAACCGAGTCAGCGAAGTGAATCCTGTTTGCTGCTGTCGCCGCCGCTGCTAATGTCGAAGTGGCGTGAGAATCCGGGTACGGACGAATAGTCGCGGCGAATCAGCGTTGACAAGGTGGTAAAGCCGGGGATAAGATGATTTTAAATGAAGTTGCCAAGCGAAGCGAACTAATCCCCGTCAGCTACAAATGGATTTCGCCCTTCGTATCCACTATCACTCCATCTTTTTCCACTCTATGCAGTCAAGAATCCGCTCTAACGCGCGCGCTTGGTTCGCCTGGCGTACCGTAGTTCCTCGTCGAGGAGGTCATAATGTTGTTGACAACGAAAAGAAAGGGCGAACGCCGCCGACTCCTCATTGAGCTCAAAGTATAGCTCGTGCGTTTTATTGACTTAATGGACCCTATTTTGGTGGTGCGATACACGTGTTTTGCGGACAGACCGCAAGACGACACGGTTCCTCTGATAATGCACGGACGGAACGTGCTATCGCGATCACTGATCATAACCTCTATCCACACGTTTGATGTTCGAGAATATGCTCGATTAAATCTTAATGTCGGCTATCCGATATCCTCATCACTTTCGAACAATAACACAGCTGCAGCAGATTCAAACAACGGCTGACCTTTGAGCGCATGGTAATTAGCAGGTGCGGGGGATTTGCTTTGAGCAGAGCGCGGTAAGACAAGGAATCCAAAAAGGACCTACCGAAGCCGTCCTCGCAGTGTTCCTCGTCGAAATAGAACATGGCCGCCATTTCGATCAGATTTGCTCTTGTCTTGCTCGTCGAGGTCGGGAGAATCGTGTGGCAACTGTTATTCAGAGCGCCCAAGAAGCGACTTTGATGATGGAGCGAGGAGCAGACGGGCGAGTGTGGGAAGTCCCTTGAAGGAAAGTCCCAACGAGCGAAGTCGCTTTGTTCTTCCGGTCGTCCAACTTGCCAGATTGCGAGGGCACCTCCACAAACAGCTTGCCAATGCAAGTTCTTAGCGATTCCCGTTGACAACTGAGTCAAAGATCTTCTTCGGAGAATCTGAAACCGGAATACATTGTTTCGCTATTAGTCAAGATTCTTCATGGGTCAAATCGGCTTTTGTGTGAACTGAAACACGCAAAACCGAGCACGGGAGGATGGCGGCTACGTGACTTGAAATGGCGTATTCACAGTCTCTATTCGCGTCCGCTAATCCTTCTTTTTCTTTTCCAACTCACACTCGAATCAAGAAAGCAATCCACGGAATAGCGGCGAAGGGCAAACAAAACGGCACGACGATCACGACCATCCGGGACCGCTTCGGTGTTTATGTAATCGCGCACGGAGTGATCGGTGGTGAACTGACTTATGAGCAGCCTACGAGCCAAAACCAACAAGAAGCCGCGCTACTGATAAAGGAGAGCAAAGGTGAACCGACTGAAAACGATAACGGTCGTTCCCCGGCCGCTGGAGCAGCTGGTAATGGACAAAGTAAACAGCTGCATATACTTAAATGTCAGAGAAAAACCACAATAGCATTTCCAGTGAACTTCTACATGTGTGGGGAATGGACAGGACGGGTTATCCCTTCTGACGCCCCATTCACCTACCCGTTCTGTATCAGAAAAGGCGCCGTAAACGTTTACTTGTGCGAGAACCGGCCGAGGCACGTGATCAACAAAAAAACACCAGAGATCGCGCGATGATTGGCATTTGGGTGGTCGCCGCCGACTCTTGAGTTTCAATATTTTCTACAAACCGATCGCACAGAACTGAATGATATGCAGGCGAACCGTGCGTGTCCACGTGACTGACAAAGTCGCTGGAAACTACTCGAACTCACTGTCAGTTGCAAGAACTAAATTTTGTGCACGCTCGAACGGACATTGTCGACTACGTTGCCAAAAACATGGTGAATGCGTCATGCGATTTGGAATAAAAATCCGATTAGCGATGGTGCTGAATGATGTGATTGTATTACTACGTGGATATACAAGAAAAGTCTCGAAGACTGGAGCGGATTTTAACTACATTTTTAGGCTTGGGCTTACACGTATATCCATAAAATACCTTAATGGGGTGGGTGAACTAAAGTGATAGGAGTTAAAAACCCATAAACACCACGCAGTGAGGTCAAAAACTGATATGCCCGCTGTTCCAAGACTTCCGATGAAGCAAAGTACATATCGACGTGGCGCGACTGGTAAGAGAAGACGGCGAAAGACAAAAACTGCGAACTCCAAAGTGCAATTCGATCATGAGCGCCGAAGACGGCACACGAAGGTGGAAAAAGGCTTGATGACGGGTTTTGAAGGTTGAGGCGTCCCCGGCTTCGTTATTTTACATATTCTCCGGAGAAACGGTGGACTTCGTCCATGTATGTTGAGAGGCTAGACTGCTGAAGCAATGCCCACACGACTGTCGCCAACTGGCGTAAACAGCTCTTTCTCTTTTTCTCTCCGAATGAGGCTGAAGGAAGGCTGACGCAACACACGCGAGCCGGGGGACCAGCAGCGGACACCTCCTATTCTCTACTCTGACAGGCGACAAGTCGGCGGTCGCCAAAAACGCACTCATATGGTCATGCACGCGAATGGGGGAAATGAGGCATTTTAGACGCCACCCGCGAAGTGGGATTATCAGCCGAGCACTTAGGACATCTAATGAATGCGACGCGAGATTCAAGGATTCTACGGACGGGTCGTCGTGAATGGAAGTGCCCGGCGAGGGAGAGCGCATGGACGAACGGATGCGTCTGACGCGACAGCCGATCGACCGGCAGGCAATCGCTCCCGCTCTTTGGTGATAAACGAAGACAAGCGGCGGTGGTGCTGGTGAGCTATTGACGATGCGAGAAGATACCGCCGCCTCTGCGACGGAGCACTGAAGTTCGGCGACATTCTCGTCGCCCGGAGAAGCGACGGAGGCGAGCGAGAGATCGGGAATGCCAAACGGGCGAAATGCTGGGAGTACGAGGAGGAGGGAAGACGAATTTAGTTCCTTCGGAGTTTTTTCTCCCGAAGAGACGAAAAAATAGTTCGCTGATGGCGAGGGGAAACGCCGGCCGACAACTCAGCGATCGACCCGCCGCGCCCCGGCGATTTGATCATTGGCCTGCGCAGTTCGGCCAGCGTCGGGCGCCCCCTGGAGTGCAGATGATGGCCCCCTGTTCGGCCTTAAGGCACGCGTTACCCGACGGGCGAGTGTGACGTCGACCTGCGCTACTGTAAGGCTGTCTTACCGACTGTTGCCGAGCGTGACCAACAACAGCGCGATTATAAAATAACAAGATGTTATGAGACGATAGGCGATGACAAGAGATAAAAGTGAACAGAGAGGAAACGCGCGCAAGATGAACATGCAGGTAGACTGTGGCGATGAATGAGATGCGCGGAAACCAGCTCCGAAGGCCAAGCGCGAGGGGAGACCAAATATCATCGGACGACAAGGAAACGCCTCCCTCGATGCGCTTTTTCCTCTCGGAAGTGCACGTGCCCTTTCTCCGAAATCACGCGTTGCAACGCTAAGCGGTGCCGCCGATTGCTGACGCTTTGTCTCAGTCCGGCCGCACCACCACTCGGCTACTATTATGAGCTGCCGGCTGATTCGGATGCTCCGATTGGCTGACCAATGATCAATGCCGGGGAAAGAGAGGGAGGAGCACGGTTGCTCTCCGTACACTTTGTCTAAGGCACCAGGGTTGATGCCAAAACAGCACGTAAATTTCGATGCTCCATTAGCGATAAACACGGCTACAGTACTCCTCGGGGAGCGCCTGGTGAAACCGTTTTTCGGCGATCACAAACCGCGCCGCTAATAAACTATTTGCATAATGGCGAACCATCAATAATCAATCGGCCTTCCATTCTCTGCGACTGGCCCCCCTCGTCGGCAAAGGAACAGTCGACTACGCGATGGGCTTCGCGAACTTTCTGGCCGGCTCCTCCCCTGGCCCGGGGCCTAGACGCCCGCCGCCGTCGGCCTCGAGAGCGTCGGGCGGCCGCCGCCAACGAGGAAGCGACGCTCATCACGTGTGCTTAGCGGGAGGTCATGTGATGGACAGTGTGCGGGCGCCGCAGATTCAGCCAGTTAACCCGTCAATGCCCGGGGAACAAGAAGTTACCGCACACACGCGCTCTCTGGAAGAACACAGAATGGGCAGTCCATTGTTTGCTACACATTACCCACGATCTCCAACATTGCAGGCACGAAAACAACATGTCGTTCGAAAAACGGTCGCAAAGCCATTTGTTATCCGCCACATCTGGTAACCCTATAAGTGTCACGCGCGAGAAGGTACGGTAAGTGACTATAGGGCTTTGCGCAAGGGAGCGAAGCGGCGAATTTTTTGTGCAATGGTCGTTTTAATGATATTTTTAATCAAGAATTCATTCTCCATCTTGGTTCTAATTTTAACGGCCGTCTAAAAGTCAAAAATCTAATGCCGCTAAGCCAAAATTGAAAAGCCTATGCTTTTTAACAAGAAATTCCTTTTTCTCCGAGTTCTATTTGCGGTCAACTAAAATATGCTCTTTTTCAAACAATAAAATGACGCGGCAACACAGCCTACACGTGATTTGTCGTTTTTTACAGCTCCTTTAACGTGAAGGTTTATGTTAACGACCACCACTGCGTCCGCTTCGGTCTAGACCCCTAAAAAGATAAATAACTTATTTTGACATCCCCGCGCGCTAATGCAAACAGAGCGTCGGTGGAGTGAGCCACATAAGAGTGGCAAAGAGAGGTCGACGAGGAAAACAACCGTACACGAGGCAAACGAGGAGATTCGTTGAGTGATAGCCTTCTGGCGGACTGGTTCCTTTCTTCAATGACACCACCACCACCACCACCACTAGGGACTGTAAACACAATTAGGTTAGATAGGGCGCGTTGACGTTTCCGGTCTTTCCCTATGCGCCATACCGGCTTCTCCCTCTCCTATCGTCGAGTATCCCATACAGCGCACGTTTGCGTCCAGGAAACACCGATAACTGAAGAAGGCCGATATTTGAAAGGCAAAAACATCGCCGAAGATGTCATGTTTACTTGAAACTGTGGTCATGGTAACTTTGGCCTGAGCAGCGCAGATAGACCGTATTTGCCGAGAGGGGTGTACCGAGAAAAGCTGGAAAACACTTCTCCAGTCAAAACGCAGCTCCTGTAGATGAGATGACAGTGATGTAATAATGGGACTGCACGTGAATGCCGGATGTACCCGGCAAAGAAACACCCAATACCGTACCGTCTTTCCATTTTTTTCTAGAACCGTCTTCCGTCCTACTCAAAAAAACAATCTGTCAAGGCCGTCGTTCTAAGGTACGCATGGATCGAAAGTCGTCGTGGTCTCTGATGTTCACTATCGCTTGTCAGTTTAATCTTACGGCACCAAGTTGTCGATCTTTGAGCACTTTAAATTGTGTCGGCGCGACCTTGTGTCTACTCCGCATACTAGATCCTCATCGGCACAGACGTCCGAAAAACATGGCTAATTGCAAGTGGAGTTTATTCTAAAGGAGATGACAAGGTGCAATCCCGTAAATTAATGAACTGTTCTTGTGCTGTCTGTTCCTGAGTTTTTGGGGTTTAAATATATGCGTGTCACAAACACATCTTAATTCCGGACACACCCTGAACTAACTCCAATATGCCGAGATAAAGGTCATAAAGCTTGTTTATAGTCGCGAGGCAGACTTTTGCATAGGATATGGAGAACAGCCAGGCTAGTCGGCCGTCTGTTTTTGCCAAGGGAAACCGGGAATTCTTTTCATCTGTGGTCCGGGTGCTGAATACTCTTTTGGGGTGTTTTCTGGGCAGCAGAGGGTAGAAAAGACACGTCATTTGAGTTTCAAATGGAAATGCATATGTGCTACTGTAGCCTGCCTGGACCCTCAATGTCGCTGTTTCCATTAAAAATTACGGCTTCCCGAAAACTTTTGTTTATACATACTGCTAGTTTTTGCTATAAGGCAAAAAAAGTTTAAACATTGCTTGCCTGATGATATAAGAAGTTTCAATCGCTATAAAAAAAGAAGAAACACCATAGCACACGTATGCCTTATGACCTTGCTTGTCACACTGAGCGAGCGGAGTGTCCTTTGTCTAAAAAATAACTTACAGTTCGCTCGTTCTCCCCAAACACATCACGTGAAGAAGAAGACCTGATCTGTCTTTTTGTGCACGGCAATCTGGGCAATCAGGCAATAGGTTGAAGTGCCGGAAATCCTGGGATTCTACACGTCTTTTGTTTGATCAATGTCAACACGAAAAGAGCTTGAATTTCGGAGTCTAGACTTATGTTTGCGCGGAAAACGTCAACAGATGAAGGCGATCAGCACGTAAACCTCAGCCGAGGTTGCGTGTTCTTTGTGCTCTATAATTTTATCGGAATTACCGGATACAGTCACACAAATAGAGATATGACGTGTGTAACTTGCTCGGAGTGTCTATTCCAAAGGTGTGAAAGAAATCTCAAAGGACGCGATTACATCATCTGAGTGTAGGAACGTCGCGCCGTGTCGGGTTTAAACAAAAATAAAGCGCTCGATCTGATCGGTCACAAAAAAATGGTTTTTATGCGACCGTCTTTTCCTTATCTGCTTTGAAAACAATAAACTTCGAAACATTCTAGTATGTTGTGCTTTTACATCTGTTTATACCAGCTACCGTAATCTGCATCGGCAGGGCCCGGACCTTAGGAATAGAAAAAAAAGAAAGTAACAATGCTCATGATTCTCATTAGAAGACATTGAATCACACGAGGCTGGAAGTTAATGAGGAAAAGCAGGCGGCACGCGCATTGTTATAATACGGCGCGACAAAAATATACTCTCCATGAATAGACATACTTCTGAGTGCGACAGCTTTCAAGCCGCCTTTTGTTACACGCCAGTGTTTCGGAAACGCCGTTGAAAGGCTATTCGTCTGAAAAACATGAAGCCTCCAACAATAGCCTCCCATACGCCATGAAACGAATCCACGACAATGACGCCGTCTACGACTAAGAGGGAAAGATGGACTTGTAAATATTGTGCAAAAATTTTGCGCAAAAAAGAATTCACCAGAAATATGTTTTGAACTTACAGGTTTCTCCAGGTTCCTGGACACAGATTCGACCGCCTTCAAAGTAACATCCGCCAAAACAAATGCATTTGAGCTTTGAAGAAGCTCCTGTTCAGATACGGTTTCGAAATACGCGCAGGTGACGATCTCACACTAGCGCCGGATTCTTTCGTTTGCACACCAGACAATTTCCGAAAATTCCAGAATCGCGCTCTTTGCCACGACGACAAATTGCCATTTCGCAATGTTCTGTTTACGCGTGCCCATCTGAGCACACTTGTTCCCAGTTTGGGCACTACATTATGCAGAACACCCGTGCAAACTTTGCTCTTTTGCGGACAATCTTTTATGCTAATTTTCATTTGCACGAGTGAAATCATAGGGAGGCAGAGCTCAGAGCGAAGAAGACAAGGCGGAACCCAAAAATTCTACAATTCAGGAGGATATTCCATAATCTTACAATCAAATCTTTCAGAATAAGCCTACAATTGCACATACTAAGGGTTAAAATTACCTACGCACAGCGCTTTCCTTCTGAAAGTAATAGAATTCAACAGGAAAGTTCTGCTGATCAAGCGGAACAAGCTGGCAGAGCGCTATAACTACTCGTCGCCAGAGGAAAATAACAAATTTAATTACCATTAATTTATATGCCCCATTTCAGCTTACAAGCTTGTTTTTAATGGCAACGCTCTGGTGAGCTTGCAGTGTCGCCGCAACATCTACGCTGGGTATAAGTTTCATTTATTTATTTGGTGCGACCTACGATGAAGAATGTCGTAGTTCTAATGGTCAGTCACACAAATGGCACGAAATTTTACAATCGTTGGAAACCTCGAGCATATGCGACTTCCACACGTCCTAGTCATATCATGAAGTCTATCGGAGGCTAGGGATGTAAACAATTATTTTCAATGCGATCAGAGCGCCCGTCTGGGCTTAGGCGCCTAGTTTCGGATTATGGGCATTGCTATGCTCGCAGAGCATACGATTCTTGTCAGGCCATATTTATGCGTATTCCACAAGATTTGAAAAAATTAGCACCTACAACATGTGGAACCAGGAAGTAAGAGAATCCATGGACATACAATCGGAAAACGGACTATCTCTATTATATTTGTATCGCAAAAAATGTCACCCTATCCAATTGGCTGTTCCAACGGCTGCATTTGATTTCACTGATCAGTGCAGATCCCTGTGCTCTGTTAAAATAAGAATAACGATCAAGGTTACCCTCCAGGTGGAACCCTGTACCCCTCATAAAACGAACCTTCTACGAATCTGAACGCGTTCCTATGTTTACGCTTCTTCAGCGAAATCAAATGCGGCCACATTCAGTTTCCCACTCCAAACAGGGCAACCCTCAATTATTCATTCGCGGCAAGACCAAGAACCATCCGCCTGCCACGCGTGCGTAAACAATAGTGCTTGGGAACCGTCTTGCCAACACCCCATGCCGCCGACTTAACCTAGTTATTCATTATGTTATTGTGCACTTCGAAGGACAAAGGCGCATTTTTAGATACAGCCGCGAAACAAAACACAACTGTTTGCGCGTGACTCGGCGCGCCGCTTTGTTTTGGAGGTAATCACTCTGGATTATTTCCATGACGAATTCGGCATTTCACAAAAGCCTTACAAGTGCACTCACACCCTCAGATAGTTTTCTAGGCGCGCTTTCCCTTTGTCCCGTTCAGGGTCAAGGCGAAGGGATCGTAAATTTAGAGCAAAAAATGTACGGTGCCGATGGGAGGATAACGATGTGAAGGGATTAGTTCAATGATGGGCTGAATTGAAATTCGATTCCGTTTTAGAGCGATCGTTAAATTACTGTATGTAAGTGCGATGTTTTGCAGAAGTCATGTGAAGGTCAAAGTGTAATCCACTGTGAAATTCGCTCTTGAGTAGTCCATTTGATGGCGCAAGATAAAGAGTGTTAACAGTCGGCAACTGTTTTTTTTTATTTTTGTACAGCAAAAAAGAAAAGAGGGAAACTGGAAACATATTGAAGAAGATAGAGGCCTTGACCACGGCAAGAGGATCTAAATGGTTGAAAAAAAATAGGAAAAACGGTATGGACTGGCTGTTACTATCAGTTATATCTGTGGCCATATCAGCGTCGGTGTAAACGTATAACTATTGTATCAAAAGTACATTTTGAACTTTTTCGGATGGGTGAGAAAAGCTTTAGAACAAATTTTCTTTAGCCCAAATTAAAGCGAAATACCTCTATGTTTAAGTTAAAATTTATGCTAAGATTTTTCGTTTAGAAAAATACAAGAAACTTACAAAAAATGTAAGAACCCACGTCGCATAATTAAACTAACAGCTCCTAGTAAGGGCGCAATCCAGTTCTAATCCCGCCTGTCTAAGAATGAGCTTCCTATGGGAATTATCCAGAAGCCATATAAGCTCATGAAAAGATCATGTTTTTATGATTTACTCTGAAAATGGCGCTGTTTATGTTTTCTTAAATTAGCAATGAGGCTTCCAAGTAGGCATTAGAAACAGCAACCGAACACCTCTAGTTTTTCTATGAATCGAGCTATAAATGGCTAGTAAGACACCGTTCATCCTTTAATCCTACCGTACCAACAACTGAGAGCCGGTGTGATGAAAAATATCTGGCCGCCTACAAACCATTGCACAATAAAAGGAAGGGGTTGAATATCTGTTCCTACAACACTCCAAGAAACAAAATTTAGAATGGCACTTCGGAAAGGGAAACGGAGTATTTATTCAAGTTATCAAGAACACAAAAGAGAAAACACTTATGAACCACTAGTTAAAATGAGCGATTTAACGAATTCTATTCGCAACAATCTGTAACTGAATGCATGCTGAACATCGTGGTTCTTGGTCACGACATTTACCTTCTCCAGCACACGATGACGAATCGGGATGTACGGCATTTGGCGGAGCATCAACGATCAAATATTCGTCATTCAAAACTTAAAATACCTTTTATAGGGTTAAAGTATTGCGTTTTGCACTGAAGAACGCAAAACAAGAAGAATTTGGGTGAGCACCACTGAAAAACAGTTATTTATTGTTGCAGACGTGCTACCAACATGTCAGGGGAATTTTTTCGCGTTTAAAGTCATTTTATGGATTTCTACTTTTAGATTTTACGATTTTATCAAAACTATGGTGATTGATTGTGGCACACCCTCTGTTCATAGCGGTCTGCTTTACAGAAAACTTTACAGCAGAGCTCGAGCTGTGAGCGTTAGGAAAAGCTGCAATTAGTGTGAGCACAATGTGCGCTGATTTCTCACGTATGCAGTGTTTCTGTAATTGTACACCTTCAGATCTCCACTAAAAGAGTCTTTCCGACTGAAAGGAGCGAGGAATGTTGTACGGGAAGTGAAATTCTTAATATGCGACTTCTTTGGGTTACGGTACCGTCCGAGAGAATCTCAGTTTCATTTCAAATATTATTTATAGCGTTATTTAAAGTTTGACTACAAACATTTCATCGCAAGCTAAATAAATAAGCAAAATAAATTGCGAAAGCGCCCCTTGCTATAACGGATACCCGAGTTGGAGTCACCAAGACCAATTCAAGAGTTCAGAAACTTCCCCCTCATTTCACCGTTCTTAAATAGCTGTCTTCAGCGGTGTTCAAAGAAATTCATGCCCGTACCTAGCGATTTCCCGCACCGTTCTAAATATACACCTCCTGCGCTGTTGTTTTCCCGGCAATAACTGGAAAGTCGGAGTAGTTTATGCAAATGGGTCCACCTGCGCTGTGCAGTCAGCTGATCCACGGGACCGGAGGCGGAAGTACACACCGGAGTGTTAATGCATCTGCACAGACACGTCGACAGCGGAATATGGGAACGAACGGCATTTCGACATCGACGAACGCCAATTTTGGCGAACGTGTGACACATCGCCGCCGGTCGATCCACGGACGACGCTCCGCTGCTCCAACAATGAATGCACGATGAGGGACCAACCCGGGCAACAACAACGCTCCGAAAGGAGACAAAGTCCATCCTCCTTGCAGCCGGAGAAGAGGAACTAACAGCGAGTCTTTGCTCTCTTTCGCCATCTTGCCATCTTTCGCCTTGCCATAAAGGGCTGAAAGCCGAATTGAAACCAGAGCTCTGTCCCCGTGCGCCTCGCTGATGAAACGGATATTTCGAAAGAAGGAAAATGTCAAATGACTCCGACGCGTGGGTATAATGGGGCAGCTTACTTTTCGCGCTGGGCAAAAAACGCGGTGTCGGGTGGCCATGTGGTCCTTTTGAGGATTCCGCCCGGTAATTGGTTTAAATAATCCACAACCAGGAAGTTAAGGGGCAGGATTCACAGAATACTTAAGAATTGAGATTTTTTGACGAGGGCTTTTGTTCAGGTCGTTTTAGCAATTCCTTTACAAACGAGGAAAATCTTTTTACGAATTTTATTAGGGTGGTAACTCACAGTTATTTCACTCATGAAAGCAGCGACATCACATTTAAGATATGGACAACGAGTGCAACGATAAGAGCAGTAGATCAGCCGTAAACGGAAAGGTGATCATATGCCACATTTTCGAAATTTTGGCGGTGCTAATCGTGTTAATACACCGTTAATGGACAGCTAATTTTAAAATGTAAAGCTTGCGCGGAAGCTTTACACAAGGAAATTTGGAGTCACCTCATTAGCTACTCAAGATGTGACAATGATGCACCCATTCATAAATGAATGCGTAATGAGAGTGCATAATTAAATGCTGTCACATGTCTCGAACACGCTAACAGCCTGCGGTGTCCTTTGGGTCATCTGGTTTACTGAACACCCGTTAAATTGATGAAGACAGCTTTTCTGGTTTCCTACAGTGTTCAAAAGTATGTAGACTTAATAACTGACAAGCCGATTTCTTCTAGCTTCTTCGAATACATTGAATCTTACCAAAAATTAGCAAAAGCTAAATTTTCCACAAATTTGGCTGCATTTTTCCCAACAGAAGTGTTGTTTTGATGTTCTGTCCCGCGTCGTTCCAATAATCGCCAAGCTCACGCGAGGCTTCGGGCAACGCTCATTTGTCACTGCGCTGTTTTCTGTCCCATTTAATGAAGTGCCACTTTTGGCAACGGCGCTGAGGACAGCGAATTTAGGCGTGCGAGCGCAACGGTCTGGAAGAATGACATGCGGACGACACTTGCAGTTGACTGACAACGACACCACTGAATCAATAGCTCAGTAATGAAATTGTCTAATCTGCAAAGAAATGAATTATCTCTGATGAGGAGACCTTAGAACATGCAACGATGGGATCTTCAATTCGAGGCGGAAGGCGTTCATCGGTAGAACTGAAGGGGGTGTATAAAAGTGAAACTTTGTAAACACCATTTGACTCACTGAAGCGTGACCCTTGATAGAGGCGAATTGTCTAAATTCGCGACGAAGTCTGACTGTTCTCAGGTGGAAACAAAGAACTTCCGAATCTTTTTGTTTCAGGTGATCCACAGAGAGCATTTCAACAGTGTCTTCGATGACCCAATTGATTGACGATCGGGATCAGGAGAACACTAAGAATTTAGACTTGCGCGCGAAGGGGCACTTTCACTTTGCAATCTCCTCCGGTCGCGTGGCATCACCCTAGGTTCTACAATGGGTATAGCGTTGGCCTCACTTTTGGGGATATTCCTTTTCTCGACTCTTGTTCATGCTCAATCTACGGTGAGTACATATGCTACGCTACAGGACGAAAGTCGCAGTTCAGGGTCATTGTCAACGGTATCAAAACTGTATTTATGAGACGAGACAGCACTATATCGCCTGCATGGGCGGCATTGGCACGGCTATTCTTCTCGACCATGCTAATAACCTTGAAGCTCACCGTCTGTTGGCTTACCACGATAACTGGAAATCCACTTGCTTGAAAGGTATACTAACGTCTCTTAAAATATTTCAAATCTGATTCCAGAATCCTCCACTGTCGAAGAAGTGGAGTTTACGAGACGAGCTGCCCTTCGCCATCAGTCCATGATGGAGTGTTTCGGAAAGCCTCATCTTCTTGTAAACACAAATATGACGGAGGAGAAAGTAAGTCCAGCCAAAAATAACGGTTCAGCCGAAAGGCAATGAGTTTTCGCCATGGTTCTCGGTCTTTTTCGTGATCGCAGCGATCGTATAAGCTATAACTTTACTCTTGTGCGATTTTTAACGATTTTTTTTACCGTTTTTATGCAGATATTCTTCACATCTTCCCTAGAATTCCCATAGAAAGAACTGTTCTTAAACAACAGTTTATGACGGTAAAGTAATATTACTACGCATTGGAAGTTTGTAGAAAAACTCTTCACACTGCCGTCATGTTCTCGAAATTGACAATTATTCTTAATGAGCCGACAAAGGTCACTAATTGGAGTGCGAAAAATGTAATCGGATTATGATACAACGACCTCAACAGCATATATAGTGAACATTTGCAATCTTTTAACACTATAAATCTAACAGAAATTTTCGATAAATGCCGAACAAGTCACCCAATAGAGAAAAAACTTCTTACGTCCAACAAGGCCGATTATGTTTCAGCACCTCTCATGCTCCGGAATCCAGACAGAACTCTCCGGATTTGGATCGGTATTCCAGACGGCCGCAGAACCAAATGAATGTTCAATGATTTACCAGCGTGTTCTCAAGCGCTGCGACATTTTGGCCGATTGTTGCCCACAATACAGCGAGTACGTCTATCTACTGAAGAGTATAAGCTAACAATCGTTGTTTAGGTGCTCCAGGAGGACTCACCAGCAGTACCTGCCTCAGCACAATTTCGAACGCGATGTGGCCACAAAAATGCTGGACTGTCTGAAAGAAGGGCCCAAGTTTGTGAAAGATTTGCCGCCTCATATTGCTGGAGCGAAGGGCGAGAAAGACGTTTCCTTCAAAGACCTTCCCCCAGAAGTTCAGAATGAGTTGATCCAGAACTCGTTTGACAAAAGACACTCTCCTCAGAACGACGCCTCCCCACCTGCGCACATCGCATTTCCCGATCCTGCACCGCCAGCTCCTCCATCGCCTCCCGGGTTTCAGTCTTCGTCACCCTCCAGCACCGTTGCGTCGACTCCAGCCGTTACGTCTCCGACGAAATCGGAGCCAGCGCCACCTACTGGCAAATTCGATCCGGTCGGTGACTTCCTCAAAAAGCACACGAAGAGTTCCGATCTTGAAAAAGTGACCAAGCCGACGACAACTGCTTCGCCCAAGTCAACTTCTGAGCATTTCGATCCAGTTGGAGATTTTCTCAAATCGCACCCCCGAAGCACCACAGCATCTTCTTCAAAGAGAACGCAGAAACTGCTGTCAGATGACCCCGCAAAGGATGCGCGCTTATCTACAAAAAGCAAGGATGTCAAAGGGAATGAAGTGAGACGATTGTCCCCCGAGAAAACCGCCACTTCAACTACGAAACCCTCAACCACTGCTGCTCCTAAATCTCCTTCAACTCCCGCCCTTCCCACCTTTCCCACTCTTCCTCCTTTCCCGACCATTGCCCCCATACCGGCAATTCCTACACTTCCTCCACCTGAGAAGGCGTGGAACGATTTGGTTCGTCTTTTGTTCCCCGGAGCTCCGACGCCTAAACCGGCGACAACTACGAAACCGCCTCCCACCACGACAACTGTGGATCCTGTCGTGGTGGCCAAGAAGAAGAAGGAACATGATATAATGGACCGAAAGATGAGGTTCCTGAACCAATTCTACTGTGCTGAATACATGAAATGTGAAGACATTGTCTATGACGAACTCTCGAAGTGTGAGAAGAAGCACTCGAAGGAACACGAACAATACGGTAGGTATCTCTTCATCCAGTCATCAACACTTTTTCAATATTCTCACGGGAAATTGCAAACCAATATCCAACTCTTTTCCATATTCTTGATTTAGGAATCCCAAACACCAAAATGAGAGAAGAACTGCTCAAGAACTCAAACTCGACTAACGACGGAATCAAAGCGGCTTGCTTGGCGTTCATCACTGAAACCACCGTCGATGACGTATGATGCTAAAATCCGAATATTGAAATGACATCTCTTTTCAGTTCACACGCTTGCAAACTGCGACCCACAAGATCGACAATGATTGTACCAGCCAAACAAACCCCATTGTGCTGCCAATGACGATCATCGAGCAGTGCGATGAAAGCTTGCATTACAAACCAGAAACAAACAGTACCACCGAAGAAGCTGAGAACTTGACTGAATGTATTTCACGCGCGTACCAGATTG
Source organism: Steinernema khuongi (assembly GCA_016648015.1). Classification (NCBI taxonomy): domain Eukaryota; kingdom Metazoa; phylum Nematoda; class Chromadorea; order Rhabditida; family Steinernematidae; genus Steinernema; species Steinernema khuongi. The sequence continues at coordinate 21,004 of JADLIF010003399.1, forward strand.
AAACGCGTTGCAAAGCCATCAAGGCGTGCTGTCCGCAAAATCAACAGTATGACTGGCAACTGACACTTGCTTGTAATCTCAATTTATTTGCAGATGTGTGAACAGTACACCCACAGGAGCCAAGGAACGACTACAGTTGCTGTGGGCTCAGCTTAAGATGGAGCAAAGCGAGTGCGAAATCGCAATGGCTCAGACGGTTGAAAAGCACCAAAAACGACTTGACAGATACAAGTTCAGATACCTGAGTCAATAGACGTCATACTAGACTTGCCTGTAATAAGACAATAATAAATTAACCAAAGATTCTTTTCTGAATAATTTATTATTAAGGCGTCAAATGCTGAAGCACCCGTGCTTATCACAACATAGCTACATGAAGGCACGTTATTATGCATGATTCACTCCTACCGAACGACGATCGTCTACAACTCCTGTTTGGTTTTGGCAGAAGCTCCGGCGCCGGGGTAGTTCTGTCCCTCCAAAGTGACCTCTCTGCACTCCTTTTGCTTCAACAGGAAGTCCTTAGCTTCCCAAGCTTGCATGCCGTCTTTAAACAAGAACAGGGCGCGGTCGACATCAACGTTATAAACCTGAACGTCTCTAATTACTTCAGCATCTTGTGTGGCAAATCCCTTACTTGCACGTCAATATGGTTGTTGTACAGATTTGAATGCCAAATGCCAGTTATCTTGTCAGAGAAGTCCTTATCAACTTTTGCCCCGGTCGGGTTTGAAACACTAACAAACATCATCACAGATTGTCCTTTCTTGCTGAGTCGCATCATGTCCTCGGGTGATTTGGCCTGAAACGAAAAACAGTGTGTGAGTAGCTAGAGGCACCAAGTGGACACATTTGAAAAAATGCGTGCTGAAATTCTTGTGCTGAGCCGTGACGTGGGAAGTACTTAGAGTACGTCAAGGAAGTCACCAGTAAAGCGATTCTACGGTGTTGAAGGAATACAGAAAATTTACGGAAAATTCAAAAACGTTTTTGATGATTTCATTTGATTTCATGAATGCAGTTGACAAACGTTAGCTGTCGACGAACGGTCTTAGCGTACCGTCTAATGGAATGATTTTTATGCACAAGTGCCTCCTGAAACTTTCAGCAACTTTAAAAATTTTAGTAGTACACGTTTAGAATTTATATCACCAGAAATTCCACACAGCGTATCTTCTGTGGTTAGCTGAACTTTATGCTTAGGCCGTGACTTAAAGGATCAGTATGGCAGATAAAAAAATACCTGTTGCTGCAGTTCTTCCATGGAAAGCTGCGGTTTCGGCCTTAGATGTTCGGGTTTCTCGTCGTCGGGCAACTCATCTTCGTCGTTCTCCTCCCATTCCTCGTAGAGCCTTTCCAGATCAGCGTCGGTGTAATCACGAAGATCCTTCTTCTTCTTCTTTTCAGCAGCCGATATGGATGCGGCGAGAAGTAGTGAACAGACGACAATGGACTTCCAGTTCATGGCTCAACTAAAAGGTTCGCAGAACAGTTAGGTTTGTCGATAGACAGAGGTCACGGGAAAGTTTACATTTGCGTTCGCCCTGTTGGAGGTAGAGCTAGAGACCACACACGTTGAGACGAATAATTTTCGTCGCATTGCACTGTGCATCGCTGTGATGACGATGAGATGAGGCCGTGGTAGAGATGATGGCTGTGCAGTTAGACCCACGGCTTATTTGGCATGTTGGAGCAACTATAACAGACATTTTAAAAAGAACAGATGAAGGGAACTTTCCTTTTAAAAATTACCATTTATCGATTTGTCTAGTTGTCCCAGAGAATAAGAGAAAAAGTAGCCGGAAAACTTGATTGCAAGGAGCGCCATATGTGGCTTATTTTTACAACTTTGTTCTTGCAAATAATTGGCTATCGTATCTATTGCAGCCATTCACGTAGTCCGCACTTTCCACCATTCAAATTTCCCATTCCTTGCAAGGACACTTACCTTCGAGAATAAAAACAAATCTTAAACGACCTGTCGTTGAGATAGTCGGACATAGCTGTTGACCTCCTTCTGACATCGCTTTATGTCCTCAAATGGAAGGCGCCACCACCTTTTTTTCAGCTGTTAATAGTCTATTCGTCGGTGTCTCTGTGAGACAGCAATCACCTGAAACCTTAATCATCGACAGACACCAGATAATCCGGTTAGAGATATAAGTATTTGTGTGGAATAAAAGATATATATTGATTAAGTAAAAATATCATGTAACAAACAACAGACGAATCGATTAGCGGCTACAATTGCACGTCGAATTCAGATGATTCGCTAAGGCTGGTCCTTTTTCTGCAAAATTTCTTCTTATTGAAGGGGTGGACATCGCTAGCTGTTGAAGTAATTTCTGACTTTGGAGTAATTTTGTCGACCTCTGTCAAAATAACGGCAGAATCTTCTTCATTTGTTTTCGTTCTGTTTTTCGGATCCCACGACTCCATTCACACGATAGTCCATCCATGTCGGTGATTAATCACGCAATTACAAATTGAAACAGCAAGAATTAGGGGACTTCCTGTCCACAGTTTTCGATGTTGCCAACGTTCGCCATTCATCTCCGTCAATTGGAAGATTCAAAAAAGCTACTCTCAGCCCTATTTCCGCCCCGAAAACGCACTTTGTCCTGTTCCTCTCGCTTCCGCTTCATCGGGCTCAACTTTCTGGAGGAACTGTCGCAAAAGGAGAATGACATACATTCGCCTTCCGTCATAATACACTTGCACATGGTCAGCGAGTGGATTTCGTGCATCCCGCAAGCAATTAACGAAGTCCCCCTTCGACTTCCAATTAAAAATGCAGTCCTGTTTTCCTGATTTTCACATGGAAAGTGTAAACGTGAACATCAAAATGCTCGCGGCCACCGGCCGGTCACCCTTCCTGGTATCCGGTGCCCCTTTTCGGAGGGTGCATCTGAAAATCCTGGCGCTCGCTCGCTATCACCAGCCCGAATCTGCCGTCTTCCACTCTGACACCTCACATGTATCCTAGGGGTTTTGTTTGTATTAATCCGTGTTAGATGCCTATCAGGCGCGGCGATGACGCGCGCCTGGGGTAGTGCCGAATACTTAGCCCTCTTCCGAAATACCAAACCTTGTCCTGGCGGTCGTGTGGTGCGCCGATTTTTCCGTTGATTTCTGAAATAAAACCAACAAAGTCAATTGCTCCTCGCAACGGGAGCTCTGGATGTTGCCGGTCAATCTATCAGCGTCGTGAACCGCGCGTGCGCGTGCACAGAGACAAGCGATTACTGTATTATTGCCTGTGAACGGGACGCCGGTCCCATACATATGCTAATGAGATGCATGTGATAATGGAATTACGGGGAAACTGGCCTTTTCGACAATGGAAAACTGAAAATCAGAGACTTGACTTGTTCATTGTTTTGTCGTAGCATTCCCATCGCTTCTCTTAATATTTGTTTACTTTATTCCAGGGGATATCTTTTGGCCAAAAATTCTTTTTAAAAGAACTTTAACCACTAACCGTAACAATACTTCTTGGAAAACGATCAATTCGCACTTTTAGCCGCATTTGCAAACGGACATATTCTTAATTTTTTTTCCTTTTCTTCTTTTAGTCGTTTAATGATTCGTTGAACTATGCCCTACAAATTCTCTACGAAGCGTATGGCACTTTGGTAAATAAAAAATTCTGCAGTTTTTTCCAAGTTTATTCCATTTTGGCGGTAATCCATAACGGTTCCCTTAAGGGTCGCACAACTTTATGATCATGTGTCATTATGCAACACAGGACAGTCCCTCCCATTTCTGCCGTGGACATCTCCCTCCCCTCGCACGCCCTCGGAATGGTCAGCTGCCACGGCGATTAGACGAAACCGACACTAAAAGGATCGAGGGTGACGAGAGGAGTTTGCAAGACGCGAGAATCGCGCCTCGAGCTGATCGCCACGATCTGATAGCGACGCGCATTTGTAACGATTCGTTTTTGTCGTGTGCTCTCAATTAGTTATGCAAGAGGGAGACAAACATGTATTCCGTCTTCACCGTTTACAGGAGCCGGCGCATGATCGACGCGTTCTAATCATGAAACATGCGGTGCTGCTCATTGGTATAGTCGGGCTGTTGCCCGTGGTCCAGGTTAGCCCTCTTCCAGAAATGTTCTACATACTCTGTTTAGAGCACTGCCTTTCACTGCGGTGAATACTTGCAGTGCGAAGCCGAGCTCATGACACTTCATCGGAAGTGTTCGGATCGGTCAAGGAATATCACAAGTGAAGCATGTAAATTAACAGATGACTTCAGGTAAGGAGTATTGAGTATTTACTGCACCTGAGTATTTACTTTTCCCCTGAAGACTGATGGGCTTTCTCACAGTGGTCCGACAGCTTACGGCCTACACTTTTATTTTGTGGGGAAGCTTTTCGGGCAGCTATTGTTTCTTCCAAGCTACCGTTCTCTATGACGGTTTACCATCGGTGCACATAAAACGTATGTCTAGGTATTAGTGTCCAACCCGTGCAGACTGTCATCAGGAGCGTAATGAGTTTAGAAAATGGCCGAAAAAGATCCTAGTTTAACTCAGTAATCCTAGACAAATCTCAGTAACCCATACTGTCGTTAAAACACTTTATGAAACACTATTTTAGATAAATGTTCCTATCTTTTCGACTACTTTTACAGAGCGTTTCCAGAGCAAAACTGTCAAACTTCGAAACTAATTGTCCACAAAAGCTCGTTATATAGTATACTGCCTCTTAAGAAGTGCACCTCGTAAACCCTCACGAGGTCACTCCAAAAAGGAAGCAGGCAGATGTGATGGGCAATTAAATGCAATCTGAATCGTATAAATTTCACTTCAGAGAGCTGCGAGGTTTAATGTCTATGCGCGAGACGGAATTCGCCATGTGCGTCGGGCACGACAGTGTTCGCGAAGTGGAGTTAACGCCATCAACAAAGCACTTTTCCAAATGCAACGTGACAGTGGTGGAGCCGACGGTCATTCAAGGCTGTTGGCGCTCCGTGGCAGTGGTCAAGCGACGCTGCCAACGGCTGAAAAAGTGTTGTCCCGCCTCCGACAGGTAAACATGTCGCAAAAGTGGCAAAATGTTAATGAACACCCAAATTTAGATGTATGAAACGATTGGCGTCATCAGATACGACGGCTTTGGTACGCCGAAAACACGTTGATATCAATCTGAAGACGCTGAAATGTCTTAATGATATGGAGAGCATCATCAGAGTGTTCGGAAACGATGAAACGAAGTCCGGCCGAAACATTCGACCCGCACTAACTATTCCTTTTAGTCCGCTGGTCAGCAGAGCGCACGCAGTCATCATTGCTAGAACGGAAGCACTAATGGACGTTGTTGGCCAGGACCAGTTCATGCGAACAGACCTTGTACGTCGCTGTTTTAAATTGTTTCACAATTTTTGGTTTCAGAAGTCTGTGGATCCCTTATTTCCTCAAAAGAAGATCGTGAGGACCAGAGCCAAGCACGTCACTTCAATCCTCAAATCGCGATACACAGAACTGGCTCGGATCGCCGAAGAGTTGTCGGCTATTCTTGTGCAGAAACGTCAAAGACGAAGGCAGAAAGAGTTGATGAAGAGATACGGTAGCGGCTTCAGCTCCGGAAAAGGTAGAAAGGCCTTGTCGCACAGTGTGAAGGAGAAGAAGGTGGAGGGAGCGAAGCAGACGAGTCTTCTTTCATCTCTCGAGAATGCAACGGAAAAATTAGAACCCTTCACCACACACACGGACACCGCCTCTCCAACCACGATGACAATTCGAAAATTGATTAAATTCAGGAAAAATCTAAAATTTGCAACAGTGACTTCATCTGGGGAAATCCAAGGAACAACAAAACCGGCTACAACTACCACGACAAGTACAGTACCTACTACGACCACTCACGAAAAAGAGAAGCCGCGGAAGGTGTCAAACACATATGGCAGATCCAGGGAAAGCTACTGGCCGGAGTTCTCGATTGACGGTCAAACAAGGACTACGATTGCTCCGCCTAAACTGAGGAGTAACTTCCGAAGGAAACCAGCGATAAAAGAGTATTCACCGTCTGATCCTACTTCCGGAGCCGACACATCTCATATGCCGCTCAGTGAAGCCGAACTGGGAGCTGTCCGTATTCCCAACCTGCAAAGCAAAAAAATGACCAAAGCGAAATCGGTCGAAGTGAGTAGCTCTAGAGCGTCTCCAGAGCAAAACATGCGTCCTCTCAACGTTCCCAGAGCAAAAGTGCCTAAGCAGAAAGCGGCAGAAGCCAAATCTGCCAACACAAAACCAACGACGTCGTCAACTGTTTCTACCACGTCCCCTACCATCACAGCTACTCTGAAGACTCGAGAACCCAAAACTGTTCCCGGAAACCGACCTAAAAATTCAACTACAACCAGGAGTCCAGCCCTAACACGATCGGTTGAAATAGATCAAGCCACGGATAAGGCAAACTCCACCGCTGTTAGAGCTCTCGGAGTTCCTCATTTTAAGATCCCGTTGATGCTGGAAGAAGGTGCCCCAATCCCTAATCTGCCGCAGAAGTCACCAAGCGAGCTCCAAGAATATCTTCGAAGAAACAAAGGCGAACTACAGAAAACGACCACGACACCGAGAACGACCACCCAGGCAGAGGCCTATGTTGGCAACGATGGAACTTGGACACTGGACCCTCCAAAAAGCGAAGAGGAATCAGAAGACAAGAACTTCCCTGGTGCCAACAATGAACTGATCACGCACGAAGAAGGAACGTTCCCTGTTAGCCCATATCACAAGGAGTTGATGGGCGATAAGTCGTCGAATGAGATTCGTCGAAGCGGGAAACATAAGTTAAGCAAGCGAAAATTCTCGAAAAAGAAGCTAAAGAAGATGGTTGAAGCGATGGTCACAGGAGAACCTTTGTTTGCGAGGAGCGCAGAGAGATCTCCAAAAGGTAGGTGTTCCTTTGAAATATTGTGGACAAGAGCGATCACGCTTGCCTTGAAATATGAATTCATTTGCATATAAAATGAGACTATTTTCTGACCGGACAGCATTTGTCTCTTAAGTAGCATGGAACATTTTTTTAGCAAAAAATTCTGTGGATCGCTTTCAATTTCTGGTGCTTTGTGCCACTTGTCGACTTGTTCAACTAATCCGATATCATCAAATAACACATTCAGACGGCCGTGAAGATCGTCCCCTGCCGCACATCGTGGAAAAAGAGATAGTTGACTCGTCGAGCAACGGTGCTATGCGCATCCCCTTCAACCTCGTCGACAACTCGGTCCAGGATCGCATGGGCATCTTCCCTATCACGACTAAAGAGCCGCGCCGGATAAAGATAACCATGTGGCCGCCTGGCTACCGTAACCATTTCACCCACCACCACGGAGCACATCAGACCACTTCGGCACCTCGCCGTGCGGCCGCGGCGGGTACACTCACGTCCCGGATGCCCGAGAGCTTCTACAAAGTGTTCTACCCGCAGCTGAAGCAGGCGAAGCGACATCGACTCAAGGGTTACCGTAACAAAGTGCTTTTCGCGCGACGCCATTTGAGACGGCAAAAGGGACGCGTTACCCACAGTTACGCAAATGCCGTCACACAACCCGTGGAGAGCATTCCAATGGCGGTGACCAAGCTGCCGATCCATCGTTTGCGCCCGAAACACGTCGACAACGACCTGTCAGCGAATCAGATCACCGAAGAAGGTGTCTTCCACCGGTAAGCTTTTTACTCGACTTCATAATTTCCTCAACTGTTTACAAAAAATTGCGTCAGTAATATAACATCTTCAGCTGTTCCTTATAAACGTTAATAAGCTCAATTTCGACACAACTTTTTTCAGAAGTAGCCACTCCCGTTCTGAGTCAAATGCTTCACCCTCATTTGCTCAGATCGTCTACCCAGCAGCTGTATCTTCAAGGTGATCTCAACACATTCGCTTAAAACGCATGATCGACTCTGCGGGTGGTAACCGGAAATGGTTTGTGTCTTGTCGCCGCGTCTCTTCTTGTGTTTGTGTGTAACACAATTGCATTCATACATAGCTGCCTTAATAATAAACTGCCGACTTCTAACTTTGCACCTCACAAGCCATCGCCAGAGTTTTTTGCGTAAACCGTTGAGAGCGAGCTCACAAGAAACTATCTAACTCCTACTACCGATCAGAACATGCCTCCATATAATCTTAACAAGTTCAACACGCCTACATAGTTTACTGTTCTAGTAATTTGACGAGCCCTGATGAGGAGACTAGCGTTGACGAGCTAAAATCCCAACTGATGATCGAGTTGGAAGGTTTTATTAAAAGTCAGCACGGAAGACTTCGCCAGGAAATGGAGTCTGAAATGCAGCGAGAAAGGATCGCGTTTCTGAAGAGGCCTCGTGGGGTAAATGCTAGAAAGCGCGCGTCAATAATGGCTGCGTTTTCCTAGGAGCATGACGGAACGCGACGAAAAGTAGGTTACTGCGATCTCTACGTGGCGTGTGCAGATGAGCTGCAGTGGGAGAGAAGAAGCTGCAACATGACCAACAGTCGCGTTATGCCTGTACTACCGAAGACACGAATAGGGGGCTGTGCTAATCAATTGGTCCTGGAGTTTCAGGTAATCAACTTGCGTTGCTAGGTGCGACTTGGGAATCTGATGGTCTACAGGCATCAGCATATCCTAATTGTTTATTTTTATGACGTTTCAGAAACACGACGAACTTGTGAAAGAGGCAGAAAACGCATTTGAGAATTGCCTCGTTAGCGAACTAGTTCGCAGGATGGACATTGAAAATTCGGCAATCCCGGTATGATTATTACCCTCCCACGAGAAACACTGTCTCAGGAATCGTGTCCTCGGGACTGGCCCCTACTTCCCGACTACGACCGCTTAAATACTTGCCACGAGAGAATCCGACTGGTTCAGAACCATTGTACAAAGCTGGGCAGGTGTTGCAGCGCTGTCAATGAGTAAGATCATAGCCTATTCACACATCACACAATACCCTTGTTCACAGGTGCCACGAAAAGGTTAGCAATATGACAATTGCGGACAGCGTCATACAGATGAAGAATATCCTGGCGGTGAAGTCTGCAGATTGTCAAATGAAGAACTCCAAAGCCCAATCAACACAACTGTATGAAAGTAAGCATTGCTCATCACATGACTCGCCATTCATGCAACATATGCTCAGAAAACTCATCGAATGAGGACTTGTATGACGACGTGATAACCGAAGATGATCTACTGACTTTGCTCTCTGATCGTTAAGATTAACGGAACCGGCACACAGTGAGAGACACTGACAATAACCCTCAGCCGTCACTACTCATAGATCTTGGCTCTCCATGACTGACTCGCAAGGTTCAGAAAACGGTGTGTATGTAAATAAGAGATAATAATTGTGCCCTTTGAATGTGTTGCCGCGTACGGATTTTTAAAATCTACAGGTCTAGTCTAATGCACAACATTCGTCAGTTAAACATTAAAACTTCCGCTGGATTAGTCAAAAATTTTACTGACAAAGTTTTAAATTCTGAAAAGCAGAACCCCATGGGTTAAAAATGATTTTGTAGGCTATAACTCTGTTCTATGACTCTATTCACAACGTTATGAAATGTAAGAGGTTCTTAGTCATTATCCTCACGGCCGTAGTGCATCATATTTTGTCTTCGCAGCAATGTTGCGGTCCTTTCTCTCACGCTTTCCAGTTGACATCTTCCCACGAAACCAACAGGAAGGGAAAGTTTTCATCTTCGGTCCCATTTCCGTAACAGTTGTAGTCTCGTAGTCTCTATTTGCGCCACACGCTACTGCCCTTTTCCAGTCTCCCAATAATTTCATGAATTCTGCATGAAATTACTCATTTCTAGCACGCTTATTAAATTTCGTGGAGGGAGTGGAAAGTCGTGCATGATTAAGGGGGCAGGTGTTTTAGCGCTTGTTATTCATTTATAGACGTTCATTCTCGCACTTCCGTGAGCTAGGTGATCAGAGAATAGTTAATGTATAGTCGCCTAAATCTTTTGGAAAGTTGCAGGATGTTTGGTTTTCCATCGGATAGAAGGAAGTTATCTTATGAATGCTTCATTTAAATTATTTCGTTTGGAGTTTGGGCGATCGAAGACGAAGGCGATGCTGCGTGTTTAGCGGACCATCAGACGGTGGCATGGAACGAAAATGTCTTATTCTATTTTTGCTCCATTCTGTAGGAATTATTCCGCGACACCGCTCCGTTTCCGTTTCGATGTCTGAACAGCGAATTTCATTTTTGGCCTCCGACAATCATTTTCTTGCTAAATGTTTCATTTTTAGACTAGATTCTTGACTGGCGAGGCTGAGTCACTAGTTGGCACGCGCACTACGTCATGGGACAGTAGAAAGCGATCCGTAGTCGGGCATGTAGGATGCAAGTGGTGCATAAAGGGCACCCGCGGCAGGCGCGCACACCATGAAAGGAAAGCACTGTTCACCTTCAAGCACGTGTGGTTTGCCGAAGGGTTAGCCGCGGTCAACTGCTCTAGCTTTTGAAGATCACACGTAGTCTTGGTGACGGTTACGCTCTTTGTTTTGAAACATGAGCCTATCGGGCGCGATCAGTCTCCAAAAAAGAGGCGCGGACTGTTTGGTCTTTTTCCATTTCGCCAGCTGTTTCTGTATGGACGCGTCTTTGGCGATTAGCGACCTCTATTCCCTGCTAGAAGCTAAAAGAACTTTGTCTTCAATGTACTAGGATTTGGTTCCCTAAAGTGGCGCACTGATCGCTTTTAATAAGACGGTGTACGCGTTCAGTGACGGTTCACTCTCTAGACCTACCTTCAGAATTAGATATGATGATATCGAACTTGCATATTGTACCCTCCTTCTCCAAAGGCGACATGATACTGGCCCGCCGCGATGACCTGTGCGTCTACATACAAGCGAAAGTCGTCGATGTCTATGCAAGCAGACACGGTGTGCACTACAATATACAATACATAGTAGGAGACAGGTCTACTAGTTCTGCACAATTATGCGTATCTTCAGAATTACACCGAGGAGCACAATGAGATCGTCGATGAAGAAGAAGCATCGCGCCGCTTTGTTGTATGGACAAAAGCGAATCTCGCCCGCGCAAACGCCCTTCTGCTTATGCGGCGTGCGGAGCAGAAATTTGCGCTAGTTGGCAATGATCTTCGCCGGCAGCTGCTTTTGTCCCGATTTGCAGATCTCATGGATGACCTCGCTTCACCCTTGAAATAAATACAAATTTTTTTATGTAAGCGCGTCTGATTCATAGCACTCACAGGTATCTGTGTCTTGATGTGTTCCTACGCATATGTTAAGCAACAACGCTAAAGGAGAGGCCTACTTGAGAGGCCTACATGCAATTACTATCTGTCACAGCGCTTGAAATGCGATTTTCTTTATTAGAGACCCATAGCCAAGTGACGAGAATCAAGATATACTTCATTATGCTTTGAGATGTAGTAAACCACCGATGACTAGAGTTCCTGGTTGGACAGTGCTACCAGTACGACGCCGGTCACACCAATTGTGATTGCCAGCGTCAAGATAAATAAATTTCTCTTGCCCTTGATAGTTCTGTAAAGGAACACATCTGTCACGGCTCCAATGATAGCGGGCAACTGAAAGATGTCGTGAGCAAAACTCTCTTCAACACATTGGCTCACTCTGGTTGTGATGGGGAAACTGACGACCTGCAAGAGCGCGTGGTTGGAAATAAAGAAGAGAGTCATGCCAATGCTCCATAAGACTCCATATCCCACAGAGGGTAGAATAAGTTCGGCTCGAGCGTAGGGTCGGTTCTTCTTAAAGATGCAGTACGCAATGAAGTAGACTGTGGAGAAGAAGAACACTGATGAGAAGTAGGAGAAGACGTAGTCGAGCACGTTCTTGGACGCGTTTGGGTCGTTCTTCTGGATGTATTCGAGTGGGGTGAGCATAAGCCCATGGAAAATGCCGAGGAAAACGGCTAATCCGAGGAAACTAAACCAGGTGTCGGTGGCTTATGCCGCGATACTGTGTCACTCACAAGGCCTTCTTTTTCGTTACTATTGGCTCACGTTCTTCCTCAATAGACGTAGCGCCAACCGGCTTCACTACGTCTGTGTTCTTCGAGTCATGTTTCACAAACACGAACATAACTCCACTAAAAGCATTTTCAGTGCTCTACTCGATCATCTCATTTTACCTAACAAGGGTAAAGACCAATCCAGCGATATTCATCGCGTTGTTCTGCACGTCTTGTGCAGTTGTGCCGAACAGACCAAATCGAGCGACACACCATCCTACCGTAACCTGGATGGATCCCCAAATGAGCATTCCCAGTCCGATACCAACGGCATCTACTATAGGAACAGAAGCCACATTCCCTAAATATTCTTTGTTGTGCGACCGTATAACGCCAGAGCATTACCAGTGGCGTATAGAAATCCTCCAAAACAGGCGATGATGTTGAACTTTGGGAAATCGCGGATTGCGTTGATGCAAAAACCAAACATGAACACAACAGCGCATTCAACCCATTGAACGAAGAAGCCTGAAAGGTTATGTAAACTCTATGTTGTGAGGGTTGAAGAAAGAGTCTTTTTCGAAATGAAAATATTTGCTTCTAACCGGAATATACCCAAAATCGCACCCCTGGCAGGCGAAATTTCTAGCATTGAACTATACCATCAAATTCAAAAAATCCTACATATACAATGATTGTCATGTATTAAAAAATTCACGTTAAAGAGCCATCGGCAGACAGCTTGCCTGCTAAAAAAGATTTTTATACGCACTCTAAAATTTTCCCATCTATCCAATGAACTGTCAACATAAAGTTTTTGATCTTTAAGATAACGGTCTGGTATTGGTGATAATTAATAACAGAGATAAGGTGTAAACGCTCTGTTAAAAGAACAACCATAAATTGGAGGAGACTAAAGAAATGCTTTTTTAAAACCATGCGTTTCAGTTGTTGAATCTTTGAAATTTGCTCTAGGCAATGGTAGGTCTTGGACCGAGTGGAAAACTGTCGAGTCCAAACCAAACTTTCTTCTTGTCGTCCTGACTTTTCATTGTTTAAAGGCAAGTTTAAAATAAAATTAAATTGACGAATATCAGCGATTATATGGTAATTTTTTCACCTCTAATAACAGACGTCTCTATGCAATGGGACTTACCATCTCGACAGTCAAACTTCCGCAGCGGCGCAAACATGAAACCGAAAGCGGCACATGACACGATGGTAGCGATGTAACCGACTGCTGGACTCGCAATGAGACCTCCGCTGTCCGGAATCATCGTTGTTGCGTTGATCATGCCGGACATGTCAACAAAAAGTGGCGGAGTTAAAAAGACGACCGACTTTGTCGAAATTTTCGTATCGTCTTGGGCTGAAGCTCACGGCGAACACTGAGTAATCAGTCTGACACGGAGCTGCTCGTCGCGATCAATGCAAGAAGCGATAAGAACGTTCACAGATGAGCCATTGAAGAAAACAGATCTCACGACCATTGCGCGAGCGGGCATTCGCCCAACCACACTCTAAACAGGTTATCGCCGCCCGTGGAGGCACTGATCCTGACTAGCTCGAGGCTTCGAGAGCTGCGCGACCCTGTCGCGTCGCACTGTTTGGCCTTCTTGTTGTGGTGATACGAGCATCATTGACGCCGACGCACGACAAGAGTTTAAATCAACAGGCAAACATGACACCCCTAAATGGTTTTCCCCTTAAAGCCGCAATGCGATGGCGGGAGAGGGGGACCGATGTTTTGGATGCCGGTGAACGTCGCGCCCCTTCTTCTTTTGCGTATGATTAAACGAGATGTTGAAGGAAATAGGGAATCCGAATGTTTCACGTGGAAGGAAAGAGAGACCAAAGTGACTGGACAGAATGTGAGGAGAGAAAGAAAAAGGGAGAATTAATATTCGATGGATAAAGAATACAAAACGCCACTCAGCTTGTGTACTTTTTGAACTTTAAGCCAACAAATGTATGGTACTTCTGAATGAAGATAGTTGTTGACAGATTTTTCGGCCATAAATTTGTTTTTTTTTGCTATGACAAATGCCAAACCATAAATGGAAATTTTTTAGTGTAATCTTTTCCATCTTTGAGTTCAACTGAACATCTCACAAAAATATTAAAATACGGTTGTACCCAACCTAAATGGGTTTCGCTTTGTATGTTCCATAAAAGTTCGTTTGTCTTTTATATGGCTTGATTTTTCCCATAGGCGGATCCACAGTAGAATTAAAAATTACACGGAGACCTGAAATTTAGGAAACGTGGAATCTGAATTTCCTTGTTACTACTTGGCAAACAAATAACCGCTAAAAATACGAAAATCCATTAAAGAAAATTGAACAATGAAATCTTCTGTTGATGATTAAAAAATTCATAAATTCAAAGAGTTAGTGGATTTAACTGTGTAGCATATAAAAACCGTAGTTCAAAAACTTGTTAATCAGAACATGTTCGGCGCTGAGAAATTTAAAAATAACTACACTTCTGGTCATCAAAAGGGCAGGCATGACGCAACGATGCAAGGCTATTGGGAGCCAAGTAAAGCTCCTTTCACCTGTTCGTTGCATGCTAATGTGAACGGCCGCCGTGCTTCCTAGTATTCCGTAAGTGCTAGACTATTTTGATTCTGGATTATTCACATATATCGTTGTAAAATACGGAAAACTTGGAAAAGGACCATTTGCATTTGCGATAGTCATACATCAATTGCGCTTTCACGTTATCACGGTGCTTACAGCCAGGAGTTTAGAGGAGTGGTGGAAAAGTCAGAGTTCATATCTTCTCCAGCTTTATAAAAGTTTTGGTGGCGGTATTTGTATCTTGGTGGTTGATCAAAGCGTATGGGAATCGACAATGACTGATATACAGAGGAACTCTAATGCTTCCTGAGTGGAATCCATGAAATAAGGACATGGTTTGCAATATATTACAACATCAAATTGCGTAGATGTAACAATGAATTATCAGAATTTAATTTCTACAAGACATTACTGACACAAGCACCTGTATACGGTAATTTAATTGTCACTGCCTACTGGTCCACTTTATTGTAGGCTAACTGAATTCAATTTTCATGGAAGTACACAGAATGGTTCTGATTTTTGAAGATTAAATAGGAAAATGCAGCTTTGTATGAAATCGCACTATACGCTTGAAATAGCATATGAAAGATAGCCCGCGTCCATTGCATTATTGACACGTACTAAGTGGCGCTCTCATTATTTCACGTGAACAACAGACCGTAAACTGATAGAATTAAAAACTATTGTCCAATTTGCGGCGAGTCGAAACGTCAGATACAGCAACTTCCTTTGTGATATTGTCAAATTCCCTCGCTAGTTCCGCTCACCGCCAAACCTGACTGTTGCGAGGCGCACCACTTTACAGACGTGGGAAAAGTTTCTTCTCCACTTTCGTGGTCGCGGCGAGCGACCATCGTCTGGTCAAATTCATTCAAGAAGTGCAACGTGGAAAGAGCAATTACAGATCGGCAACGTGTTCCAGAGATGAAGAGCTTCCATAGCGGAATGGGAAGGAGGAAGTGCAAAGCAGCAGACCATCTTCTTATGGAGAGGACAATTCCCTTCTTACTATGTTGTACGCAGGGGGAAAAAAGTTTGTAAGCGGTTCCAACCGTTAACTTAATTTGCACAAAGATCTGCTCACGTCACACATAAAGAAGTATCTTGGTAAAAGATTTCAAACATCTATTCACTTAAAAGATGGTGGTCAAATGTAGGGCATAACTGTAATGAATATTTGGGGCAGCAAACTGGAACGTAACCGGGGCAAATGCTTGGACTCTCGGCAAAACTCTGCTCTGCTCTCAGTCGTAGCTCTAAATGTGAAATTCTTTGCTACAGAATTCTTAAAAACTCATCTTTACCATGATAATACGCGGTGTAAATATTAACATAACTGAAAACCGGCATAAAAATACTTCGCGCCTATCATAAACATTACAATATGCGCGACGCGGTAAAAACTACGACTCACTCAGCTGAGAGATCGGAATGTTTCAGTCAGGTCCGTATTCTCCGCTTTATCGCAGTCACAACTAATCGCCGTCGACCAAAAAAGCTTAGATTAATTGTCATCTAATAAACCGCACGAAAAAAGTTATTTTGTACGCTATTGCGTTCGTCAAACATCCAAACTGTACTTACAGTACCACATTCAACAAATTTTAAAATTCAAGTTCTATTTCTGTTCAGCAGCCTGGGGTAGAAATCGCAGATAATAAAAACAGGTTCTACCAGGTAACCAGGTTGGGAGTAAAATCGGTATTTCCTGATTAAATGATCTTACAAGACATAAATCACGGAAAAGAAAATCTGACTGTGCAAAAAGTGCGCGGGATGTGTGGCAGTTGAACTTTGGACGGAGACAAGCAGGAACTAACAAAAGAAAGAAGACAGGTTTGCTGGGTTCGGCTTAATTCGATTGAAAGTGACATTTGGGAGATCCGTCCTTTCGCGGAATCGTGGAGATTGTAGTTTCCACGGCTTTCATTGATTGGATCTTGAATTTCGTCGCAGTTAGACAAAGTAGGCAGACTCAGGAAGGATTTTTTTGTTGCTCTTACTGCCCGAGTAGAACAGTTTCCACTTAATAATAGATAGAGCAAACTGTGTCTACCCCATCAAAGAAATAGGTAATAGTAAAGAGCACAGCAAGAGGAGTTCTTTAGAAATGGCCAGAGAAGACCTAAGTGCAAAAACATAGGACACACATGCAAATGACATCGTACACAAGCTACAAGCTTTATGTCCTACTAATCCAGCTTGCAATGTTTCCCCCTGACCAACAAATGTCGGCAGACTTTGAACTTCCCATGAGTCAGACGTTGATGAAAAAAAAACATGATTGACTTGTCTTTAAAGCTTCAAAGCGCTCTAAAAGCATTTGAATGAACTTTGGGTTGAAAACAATTTTCCTGAGATTAGCCACCTGATCCTCTCCAAACTACAAACCAGAACGCAACCTAGAACGTAGGAAATGAAGGAAAACTTGCGTTTGCTTTGCCTTACACGTTTGGAACAGTTCCATTTATAATGAGGCCACGTGACCTAAGAACGCGCGCGGGGAAATCTGCAAGTCCTTCCGCTTTATGTTTAGACTGTCACTTCCAATTAAGAGGTAATACCGTGTTGAAAGACAGACTTTGAACTTCCGTGATCGATGCTTGGTTATCAGATCGTAGATAGATTCGCCGCGAAAGGGAAAGTGCCAAATCCTAAGATTCGCGGCGGAGATAACGTCGAGGATGTTCGCATGACGTTGTTCATTATGGCCAGCCGCTAATGACGTGCATCTCGGCCGATTCTCGATCAACGACCAAGTCTTTGTGCATGCGCAGTGGGTACCGTAGCGCAATCACAAAGAAAACGTTTGCATGGAAACAAGAAACTCGCCATGTACATCAATCCGTCTGCCTATATTTGGTAAGGCAGCAGCGTCAATCCTCGAAGGGACTTCGCTTCTTTGCTTCTCCGAAGGCTTCCGAGAACGGGTCGCGAATTGTATGATTCCTGTTCGTTTTCGCCTTTGTGTGCGGCGCGGGAACGCAAGCGCATCTCGCCGCGACGTTTATGTAATCGTCCGACTCCCGAGGTCATCCTGGAGGGCCGTGGGGCATGAAAGTGAACGTGCGCAGCGGCTAGATGCTCTCGCGCGGGCGCTTCACCGACGCACAGCCGCCGACGATTTGATTTATCCAATGATCGTTGTCATCGTCGTCGGGGAAGATGTTCCACGCGAATCCAGTTTGTCTTGTCGTCGGTCCGGATGTTTCGTCTTGGAGCCTTTTAAGAGACCGGCGAGTCAACCAGAGCATCTGCGCGCTGGTCACTCGACGGCTGTCGGAACGATCCGAGCGCGCTTATCCCCCAGTTAACAATGCTACAGGGCGCGTATGCCCTTGCGGCCCTTATCCTGCTAGTGCCGTATGGCCTCGCCTCCAATATTCCATGCGGAAAAAGTTTCTTCCCGTGCGCCGAGGCGTCTCACCCCTTCGAGGCCCTTCGGCCAAAAGCCTTCGCCGTGACTACGGTAGATGCGCGTAGGACTCGCGTGCCGGATGCTCTGATCCGTGTGGCCGCCATGGAGGCCAAGAACGAAGTGGACACGTTCTTCAACGAGACCAACACCCGCACTTTAGCCACAGGTGAGCACAGACAGACGGTCTCTTGCACGTGCGAAACCGGTTCTACAACAAATTTTGTCGCTTTCTTTTGTGCAAATGAACGTCAATCGAGCATTTCTTCAGCGAATCCACTGGCGAACGCAATCCACCAATGGAATCAGATGCACAAAATCGACCAACGAGCCAAGGATCTGGGCAAGGCGGCCTGCGTTTCCGTAGCCATGTCACGAAGACTCAAATTGTAAGTGGATCAAGACCAAGATAAAAAGTGAAATGCTCTCATATTAGGCTGGGTTTACGAGAATCGGATTTCCAGTTCAGTCTGCCCCAGCCTGTGCTCGATATGTCCGACCTGTCAAAAGTGTGTCCGAAGCAAGT
Source organism: Steinernema khuongi (assembly GCA_016648015.1). Classification (NCBI taxonomy): domain Eukaryota; kingdom Metazoa; phylum Nematoda; class Chromadorea; order Rhabditida; family Steinernematidae; genus Steinernema; species Steinernema khuongi. The sequence goes on from JADLIF010003399.1 coordinate 39,486, forward strand.
GAATGTAACATGCACTCCGACGCCTTACCGTAGTTTTACGGGACACTGCAACAACGTCCAGCATCCTCTCTCGGGAAATGCCTACGAGCCTCTCTCTCGTATCTTGGGACCTCATTACGCCGATGGTACGTTGTTCGCTAGCTTTGCAGTTCCTGTGTTGCTTACTTTAATTGGACTAAAGAAAGGGAAAAACACCTTTCACTTAGCTGCCGCAAAGTGAGCAACCTAATAACTTTTCAGCAATAAGTCAAGAAACGTTTCTAACACACAAATATTGCAAAAAAATCTGTATTAGAAGAAATGTTCCAGGTGTCACCGCTCCCAGAGACGCGAAATCTCGCAGTTCGCTTCCCAGCGCCCGTGTCATCTCCCAGAAGCTGTTCGTCGAGCCGGACAACCAGCACTTGTCCGTAACCTCCCTCCTCGCCGTATGGTTGCACTTAGTCTCCTCGGACATTACGGATATCTCGTCGGCGCAGTCGCTAATCGACGGTGAGTCACGTCGCGCCTCCGAGATGAAACATTTAACAATGCATATATGTAGGCCTTCCGCGTGCACTTCCGTGCTGCCAGCCGGACTTTGTCCACGCTGACTGCGACGCCATCGAGATTGCTGAGGACGACACTTTCTACAACGGGTCACTCACCTGTATTCCGCACGCTCGCACACTGCCCGCGCCTCACGAGAACTGCAAGCTTGGACATCGGGAGCAGGCAAACCTCGTTTCCAGTTTCCTGGATGCAAGCAACGTGTATGGTACGTTAACTTCGGCGTCATATAAAGGATTTCCGGTGGAAACAAGTGTAGTTGGATGTGAAAATGGGAAATCGAAAATTTGATTGAATTGTTTTTTTTTCTTAATTTTTTCTCTTCCAGAAGCAAGCAAATTCATTGAGTTATTAACGGGGCTATGGGCTCAAATTGTGTGTTTTCTCCATTTCTCGAGCGCGGATTAGTACAAAAAGGCCACACGCGACGAATGAGAACATCTTGTAAAGCAGACCTAACGTTCATACGTTCGGTTTAGGATACTGTTGTCCTTTATTTTGTAGCTTGATTGATTTCCGCAATTATGTAACTCCATTTCGCTCAGGAACCAATGGCGAAACAGCTGTCAAGCTGCGACAGTTCGCGCATGGCCGTCTCGCAACATCGTCACTCGGACCTGTTTTCAATCTTCTCCCTTTCGATCTGTTCGGCTCGCCGTACTGTCGCACCAGCGATCCGCGAAGAAAGTGCTTCCTTAGCGGATCCAATGACGTAAACCTGCTTCCCACGTTCTCGACGTTGCGCACAGTTTTGGTGCGCCAGCACAATAATCTCGTTGCCCAGCTGAAGGTAGCCTCTTCTTTGTGTTCTCAACTAACCAGCTCTTTTCAGGAGGTTAACAAGCACTGGTCCGATGAGAAGCTCTATCAGGAGGCGCGGAAAATCGTTGCAGCTCAGATCCAACATATTACGTATAATGAGTTCCTTCCCGTTCTTCTTGGATTGGATAACATGAAGTACGTTTCTTGAGTGTGCTCCTCAACTTTTTAATCAAAGCATTTCTCTGCGATTTACTTAGCCATAGTAGGACTGACGGTTCGCTATCGTTGATAACCAAGACTGTGGTCCCGCAACATAAAATATTCTTCATTTGCAGGAAATACGAACTGAATCTGCGCGACAACGGATACGACAGTGACTACGACATGAAGATGGACTCGACGGCTCTGAACGAATTCGCCACCATCGTTCCTTTCGTTACGTTCACACTCTTGGGCTCCAATAGCCACATGGTCCGTGCTAATGGCCGTCGCGACTCGTTCTACAGACACAGCGACCTCTTCAACAATCCCTCCCAGCTGTTTGAGGAAGACGGCTTGGAGAGCATCCTGCGGTTCTTGCTCACCAATCAGATTGAGAAGCCTGGACTGAAGATGGCCACTGACTTTCGAGGACAGTTCCTCCACTCCCCGGTGGAAAGGATTGGACTCGATCTGGCAGCAGTCGCCATCAAACGTGGTCGCGACCACGGCCTTCCTGGCTACACATTCTACCGTACCCACTGTGGCTTCTCTCGAGTTCTCAGCTTCAACGAGTTAGTTACTATCATGTCGCAAGAAACCGTCGAGCGCTTAATCAAAACGTACGACTCGGTAGAGGATATCGACCTTCTGGTTGGCGCTTTGGCGGAGAAACCATACAGAGGATCTCTCGTAGGACCCACTCTGTCTTGCATTATGGGGATGCAGTTCTACAAGGTAGTAAAGGATGATTGAGCTGTTTTCATGTGATAATTTTAGACGAAGAAATCTGATCGTTTCTGGTACGAAAACTACTTTGCTTCGTCGGCCTTCAAAGAGGAACAACTCAGTCAGCTTCGTAAAACGTCGCTTGCCCGGATACTGTGTGACACAACCAACATTGGCAAGATACAAATCCACCCTTTCATGGCTCGTAACTCCTTCGAGTAAGTTTCTTTCTTTTGTATGGCAGCTATGTGAACTAGACGACTTGGCTATTGAGGAACTATAATTTCGGATAAGATCTTGACGACATATGAGTGTACTTTGGGTGAATTCGACGTTTGAAGAAGAGATATCTTCTCTATGTACACACGACCGTTCCAGAAATAACCCGATCTCTTGCTCATCTTCCATCATCGATCACATGGATATGAAAGCGTGGAAAGACGAAGAAGCTCAACAGGAACTGCCTGTCACCAAGGACACTATCGATAAGGTCCTGAAACTGGCCGAATTGAATCTGGAGGAGCAGCGGCGACGCGAAGGTTCCAACATCAAGAAGAATCAAGGCACCTTCAAGAGAGGCGACCCTCTGTTCGCGTATGGAAATATGATGAGACCTAAGAAGCAAACCAAGGAGGTTGCCAAAGTGGCCGAGTTGCTGCTTGAGGGTACCAAAATTCTCATCCGAGGGTAAGAAACTTTGTGTGATGAGTCCATGAGTCTAGTTGAACGTTTCAGAGATGAACTTGCTGATGGCGAAAAACTGCCGTCCTTGGACATCGCCTCTCTTCAGCGTTTGCTTCCCGAAGTGGATGTGAGTTCCTTTGTCGCGAACTACACCTCGTTCCTGAGCGACGACGGAACGGCCACCAAGGACGAATGTCTTCCTCACATGCTGCCCTGTGACCACACGTCCAAGTATAGAACGTTTTCCGGATGGTGCAACAACCTGAAGTTCCCTCACTACGGAAACGCTTTTGGCCCGCTGAGGCATATTCTCACACCGGTGTACGATGACGGGTTTGACGCGCCTCGCTCGAAGTCCCGAAGTGGAAACGAGCTTCCTTCGCCAAGAATGATTTCGAACGCCGTTCACGTTGACAAAGACGTTAGTCACGTGAAGTTCACCCACATGGTTATGCAGTTTGGACAATTCATCGACCACGAGTTGACGCACTCTCCCATTGCCAGAGGTTAGAATCAATGTATTAATTAATAGTTATTTACGATAATTACTATTGGCCTTTGGAGTTTCCAAGAAACTAGAAGTAATCAAGGAACAGATCATTTAATTCCATAGCGCTCTTTCATAACTAATGTCACAACTTCTACAAATGAATCCCATCAATTTCCAGGTCCTAACGACGAGATCCTAAACTGCACCCGCTGCGACAGTCCGCAAACCATCTCGGTCCACTGCATGCCTATAAGAGTCCAAGAAGGGGATCCTCACTTCCCGACTCACTACCCGAACGGTGAACCCCGTTGCCTTCCTTTCGCTCGTTCCCTCCTCGGTCAGCTCACGTTGGGCTACCGTGGTCAAGTCAATCAACTCACTTCGTTCATTGATGGTTCCGTCATCTACGGATCGACCGACTGCGAAGCCAACAACCTCCGTCTGTTCAACCGAGGTCTCATGAACTTCACGGATCTAGGCGACGGCATGAAAATGGCACTTCCTCAGGGAAATCAGGTGCGTCAGATACCCGCAGCGCCTTTGACTTCTTGCGTATAGGAAAAAGACTGTCGCTCTCTCCCTCGTCACCCGTGCTTTGTTGCTGGAGACGAGCGCAACAGTCACCAGCCCGGACTTACCGTAATGCACACCATCTTTCTGCGGGAGCACAACAGGATCGCAAAGGCATTGCAGAAGGTCAACCCGCATTGGGACGACGAAAAGCTTTTCCAGGTTGGTCAATACTCACAAACTGTGAAGCTGTTGCATCCGAAGACATTGAATCCTTGACTTATACAGTAAAATTTACGCCAAAATTTCTAGGAAACGCGTAGAATTCACGTTGCCCAGCTGCAACATATCGTTTTCAACGAATTCCTACCGAAAATCATCGGATTCGATCTGCTCAACGAACACGACCTCGTACCACTCAAGACTGGTTACTACAAGGTATGCCAAATCTCGCTCCAACTGCAAGTATCTTTATGCCGTAGGGATACGATGACAGTTGCGACGCTTCCATCTCGCAGCCGTTCGCCACTGCCGCCTACCGCTTTGGACACACCCTTATTCGGCGGATGTTCCCACGCATGGACGCATCGTTCCGAAAGATGGCCGAACCAGTCGATTTGGCTGTCCACTTCGGTCATGTTGAACCTCTGTATAATCAGACGGCCGGAGGACTGGATTCGTTGTTGATGGGACTCCTTGGCACACCTTCAATGGCCTTCGATCGGCATATCACTTCGGCAGTCAGAGATCATTTATTCGCACGTCGTGGCGAGCCCACGTCGGGTATGGATCTGATCGCCCTGAACATGCTCCGTGCCAGAGATCATGGAGTTCAGCCATACAACGCTTTCCGGTTAGTTCAACGTTCCCCTCATCGACTCTTCCTCCTTAGTTTCATAAAACCTTGAAGAAACCCCGTACATATTTGAAACATTTTGTTTTAGTGAAATGTGCGGACTCCGTCGGGCACAACGGTTCCAAGACCTCGCAGGAGAAATGGACGAAACGGCGATTGCAGCCTTGAAATCGGTCTACGAACATGTCGACGACATTGACCTTTTCCCCGGTCTGACCAGTGAGAGACCTCGTCGGGGGGCACTGCTGGGACCAACCATGTCCTGTCTCATTGCCGAGCAGTTCGGTCGTCTCAAGCGATGTGACCGCTTCTACTACGAAAATGATAACATTGCACGCTTCACTCCGGCACAGTTGATGGAAATCCGTAAGATGAGGCTGGCGAACATCTTCTGCCAGAACAGCGAGCACCTGAAGACTATCCAACCCAACGTCTTCGACATGCCCGACGATCTTATGTAAGTTTTCATGGTAATAGTACCCTCAGCAAGGCCGAATTTTTTTTTTCGCGAATTACCATTTCTCAAAGCATCGAACAATCTTACCAAAGCATAAAAAGGAAAGAAGAAGAAAATTTTAGCCACAAACTATGACCGACAAAACGACTCCACATCATCCCTATTATTACAGGAACACCCAAGTGAAATGCTCTGACTTCGATCGAATCAACCTGGAAGCGTGGAAAGAACGACGTATTCATTAAAAATTTCACAATATTACCTAAACTGCGAAATTGTAGCTTTCTGTGAAATGAACGGCCGCCACATTAACGTTGGCGAGACGCGTCACATCACTCCCTGCGTCACATGCACCTGCACTAACGAAGGAGTAAGTCAATTCTCTCCACAACCCTTCCAGCTTATCCAAATTTCAGACGGAGTGTCATCCTGTGAAGATCATGAATTGTGAGAAGCTCACTGAGAAGTATCATTACCATGACATCGAGAAGGTAAGAACAACTGTTTATACAGGCCGAAATTATAATAATGTAATATTCCAGGACACTGCTTGTGTGATAC
>JADLIF010003410.1:0-33182 GCA_016648015.1 Steinernema khuongi
GCCCCTGTCAGTGTCCCTGTACTTTAATTTCGTTCTGGTTATACCCTCTGCCGGAGTTTTGATTATTCTTTCCTTGTTGATGGTTCTATGGTGACCCCCATCAGTCGAAGTCCATAAGTCCAGACAAGAAACAAGTTCTGACTATATGTGACTTTGACCTATGGTGCTCAATAGGAACCCATCGTTGTGAGAACGATCCCATTTTACTCTATATGGTCTGTCCAAGAGAGACATTTGTTGTCAGGAAACTGATTAAAGTTTATGTGCATTTCAACAGTCCATGGAGTACACTTAGGGTCCATGGAGATCTACAGACGCACTGGTTTGGATCTTAGAGCGATCCCGGCGCATATCCGTCGAACGGATGATAGTCGTCGACTGAGGTGGGTGAGAAACGGGAGGCTTTTCCTGAAATTAGCTGCTATGAATCAAAGTGCTTATAAAACACGCTCTAATATGAAACACATGGAGGAGTTTTCTTCTGCACAGCTCTAAACTCTAACGCGGCGGAGGAAACAAGGCTGTCAACTGAAACAACAGTAATTCGTTGATCTTGTGGCAATCTGGAGCAGGCAAACGCGCTACGAATAGCCCTGACATTTCAGTTTAGCACTGGCTCAACGGTAAAGTCGCGGAGGTTCACAGCGCGCGCGGCAAGTAATAATAAAGACGGGAGGCGAAAAGGGTAGGAGTGTCGCTAGCATCACTCACGTTGAAGCCCACGGCTCAAAGGAACAACACACTTTGAACATTGACCTTCAACATGAGTGAGGCAGCTTCGACATGATTAATACAAAGGAAGGTAGCATTGCTTCCAGGTCAATAAAACATGCTCATTGTAAGCCGTGTATGTCTAATCTAAGACATCACTGCGTCGATATGGAGCAGCCCTGTGCAAGACATATGCAACCTGGGATCTCATCATTGGAGTTAATAGTCTTTTTCCAGTGATAGGATTACAGATGACACATATCCCCGTAGGGCTATGAGCTACAAGAACAGAAGCATAGTGGTTTGTGGTTGCCTCCGTTTGACGAAACAATGACTTTACGAACCGCAGGAAACGTATGCTACCGAGAATCTCATTAATGGAGTCAAGTATATTCTCTATTAGTGACAGCCCCGTTAGTACACATCCCGGTGTGAGCGTGGGCAAGAATAACGGATGATTAGTAAGGTTAGCCTTTCTAGACAAATGTGTCGAAGGGAAAAGGTAACAGCCTCCTTCTCATCCCCCTTCATGCCATAGTTACAGTATTACTATGACAAGAAGACTAATGAAACCGAAGCTATCACTGGTGTGACCGTGGACAAGAATATCAACGACTACGCTGTCTTCGGGAAACACCGCGCTCCGAACTTTTGTGGCTCTCCAGTTCATTAGAACATTAACTGAAGAGCTTCAAAAGATCAGAGCGAGTTTGTCCCAGAAAATGAATAAGAAACGCACAGAAATAAGGCTCAACTAGGTGTGAGCAGCACTCACATCGAAAAACCTTGCTCAAAGACATGGTCTACTTCGAACAAAGGGTTTCGACGAGAGTAATACCCGCAGACTGAGCAGTCCTTGCATAATAATGCCTGTGTTGGAAAGACGTAGTTCAACTGGATGTAACTCACTGACGTATGCATCTCAAAATGTCATCATTGGAATCTATCATATCCAATCATAACATTTGAAGATGCACACATCGCGGTAGCAGAGTGGGTCGGGATAAGGGGACTTTCTGGAGCTGTGGGTCCTTCGAATATCACGACGAGGGAATACGGTAACAGGCACGCCCTCACAACTCACGTCACTTCAGTTGTCTTCTCTGACTGAAGCAGCAATAGTGATAAGAGCATGAGTGACCCGCGGTGGAGGAAGGGAAACGCTGAAAGGGGGAAACGGTGACAGAGGGGAAATGGTGGAAGACGAGTGAGGGAAGGTGGTAGAAGTGAGCATTCACTGAAGAGGGAAGGAACTGGCGTGACTGTACGTCGATCCGGGCGTCGGAAGGTAATAGCTGACGCCTTTTATGCCGTTTTAGTTAAATGCGGCTCCACCTACCTCCCTGCGTTGCGTTTCACCTTCTGTAAACAACCGTCAGCGTGTGGCAGAATTGCGGGGGAGGGCGGAACGAATTGAGAAGACAACGAAATGTTCAGGGTGCAGCTTCAATTCGAAGTGATTTAAACATGAACACCGATTACATATGAGTCTGCAAAGGTAGGCGATACCACCTTTTCAGGCGCGATAACTAGATGGGACAGAAGTGCGCAAATTTTGTGAGAGTTGACAAAGAAACAGCACTGGAGCGAGACTACAAACTATCCCAATTGTTTTGCTTAAATCGCAATCGTCGCTAAGCGGCGTTGCCATTTATACCGTAATCAAAGCAGTAGCCGCCGGCCATCGCATCTGTGGCACTCGTGCCAGGTGCCACTTTGCATGTAGCGCAAAAACTCCCGTGTCAAACTTCTTTGTTGCTGGCTGTTTGCGCGCCAAATATGCAAATGAGTTTGTGATAAGGATTGGGGAGAAAGTACGAGTGTTCGTCGATGTTCAGCAGCCAGAAAGGGTGCAACTTTGTTGTCATTGCAGGAATATGATGGCTTTACTGTAACGAATTCCGCTAATAAACTTGATAACTGAAGCCAACCAGCCTTTCAAATTTAAAAGAGTAAATTAAGTAAAAAAGATTTTTCGAATTACTTTCTTCACTTTCTGGAAATTTGATTTTTGAGTTATTTTACTTCTAGAGATCCTTCTCACTTGGTAGAAATTCGAATTTTCAAAGTTTCACAGCCCTAAATTTTGTAATAAAAAAAATTACGACGTTGTTTACTTGCGAGTTTTATGTGAGCGACGCAACGCCCTGTTATTCCATCCAATCGCACGTAATCCAATGGCAATAAAATTGGGAATAACAAGATCACTGTGGTATACTGTAACGGCATCTGAACATGTAAACATGTAAAACAGTCGACACCTTGTTTTGCTGTCGTCCGCGGACGGTCTGCCTTCTTCGCAAACTTGTTTACCGCCTCAGACACCGCTACAGTATCCAACGAATCGGTGTTGTTTACCACGATGCAGTCGTGAGAAAAGCGTGGGAGGGAAGGCGCAATCAGAGTCGCATCAAATCTAGAACAAACGCAATAACAAATTTATTTAAAGTTTTTTAAAGGTTAAACTCTTTTGATATGAAAATGATTGGGCTTAAGCGAATGTTGAGCGAATTACGGCTATAATTTCTTGCATGTATGCTCATTTTTCTCATTGGCTGATTGAAAACGTTTCTCCTAAGAAGATGATTACAATAAGTAGGGTTGCAAAAGGAAAATCAAAAGAGAAGTGGAGACACCCCTACTTCAGACGCGCACTGCCGCAGAAATCGGTTTTCTCTTTTGATCGTCGCTGAACGGCGTCGCAGGTGTTATCGTAATCTAACATGAAGCCAACAACCGTTACGACACGTTCACCGAATGTGATCGCCGTCGAGTTTTGCATTACTTTTTTTTGTTCAGTGCTTTAATCTTTGATATGGGATTTTTTGCTATAAAATGAAAGAGTGAAAGAGAACGTGTGGGTTTTGACGGTTTTAAAGTATGGATAGATCCCAAGAGAACCGTTCGGAACCGCGCTACTTGTGCCAGGTGTCACAGCAGCTGGTGCTTGAGCTCCATCGCCGTTCTTCTTCGCCTCTGGTGCGCAATAAATACATATAGAGTTACTTTTTTATCATATTGAAAGCTTTTCTTACGTGTAAAAAACTGTAGCTCACTAAAAAAACTACAATACTAGAAAATGTAGCTTACGTGAAACTATAGTTTATTGCTCATATGTCTTCAATAAATAAACAACGTAATTAATAAGACAGTATTCCTCTCGGATTGTAGATTGCTATGTTGACAAAAATTTTAACCACAGTACATTACGATCGAGCAGAGCGATACCGCCATGCAAACGCAAAAGCTTGAACAAACGGAAAGACACCCAATTAAATTCAATCCACATGGCGTCTCCCTGGTCGCCAGGGGTCTTTGGTAGTCTTCCCAAGCTGTGTTCACTATTTTCAGGCAGTCGCTCCCTTATGCACAGTTTTATTACCTGTTTGCCACAGAAGTGCTTTGAACACCAGGCTATTGTTGGGCGCCGCCCGCGCAGAATAGAGTTTTCATATGGTCGGTTACTTGGTACAAGCAAGCGCATCTGTCTGGTGGTCCCCCATTCTTTGACTGTTGTGTTACATGCTTAGGGTGTATGAATTTCGGCGATGTCTTAAGCCAATACCAACTTCATAAGTGATGCAAGTGGCTCCAATTTCTAAGTTGTCAGCTCATAGTCATCCCATGCGCACGTCACTTCCGGTTGTATAGGTAAAATCTATTTTCGATGCAAGCATTGCAAAACATCATGAAAAGAATGATGACTCATCGGGTCAGCACGAGCTAATGTGCCGCCCTTATACCTTCCAAATTCAAAAGGACTTAGCAGCGGAGCGTGCGAGAACAGCCATCCTTTTATCCGACGCATTACAAGCATACCTATCCCTCAATGCAGAAGTGGCGATGTCCTCCGGCTGGACGCTGGCGCTCGCGCCCCTCGCCGCATTGCGAAAAGGGATATTTGCCTAAAAGTCAAGGCGTGCACTTCCGCCGCCAGCGTTTGCTTCATTGACAGACGCCGGCACATTAGCGTGTTTCTCGCTCTTTTTTTCGCACGTTTTATGGCGTTTCTTTGTCTTCTTCGATAAAGCCGACATGCCGCTCGTTTCAGCGGCATATGAAAAGAAGACGATGCTGGAGCTTACGAACGTTCGACCCCTGCAGCAAGACGCTACTCACTTCTGGTAAGCCGTGTGCAATCCAATTATTTCATTAAATATGAATGTGGACTTAGCAAGTTCGCTCTGAAGATTATCGACATCGAGCGGGGCTACGAAATCAATTCGAAGTATCCTCTACGCCTTCTGTGCGTTGATCGCTATGGAATGAGAATCAACGTGAAGGCGTTTGATCAAAACATCGAGCCCAAGATTGTGGCGCTGCAACTGGTCAGTTTCTAGTGTCTCGGATAGTCTCTGGCACTCTACGCATAGAAGTGAACACTTCTAGAAAAATACTTTTAGAAGATAGTTGCATAGGGCTAATCAAAAAGCGTTTGATAATTTAAGGCAAGAAATGCGATTTTTACCAAAAACTAGCTGATATCATAATGTCTTCACTTCACTGTGTCAGTCATTTTTCATGTAGCCCAACAGCACCCTTAAGATATTTGTCCACATTAAATCACGTTTCGGGAAGTGGTCTCCTCATATATCGTGGACGCAGCAGAGCGTCCACCGGAATTGGCTTTTGCGCTACGTTTCCGGCCATGTCGACACAGTTTTTAAGTGCTTACATGCCCGGACATTCTGATCAAAACTTCAAAAAATGTTCAGTGGCTACTGTAACCCATAAAAAGTTGAATGTTTGTTAATTTGATCTCATCTGACCAACCTATAAAATACAATCCAAATATTTCAACTGTAAATCAAGAAATGAAAACTAAGTTCCCGCTTTATGAGCACCACAACCGTAGTCCGTCGTTTCAGAATCAGAAAGTGCTATTCCAACGGATGGTAATTCAAAAATCGGACAGCGCAAACAATCTCGGCACCTCGTGCCCCATTACGCTCATACACGAACGCAAAGGAAAGATAAAAAAGCTACATCCCAAAGAACCGCTTGATGATATCTCCAGCAGGGTTATGTACGCTTCAAAGTTTGTTGATCTGCGTTGTCCAAAGCTTAGGAGGTCATTTAGAGCGTACCGACTGGTGCTCGAGAAATTCGACAAGAGCAAGCCGAATAGAGAGAAGAAGATCACGTTCAAATGTTTCGGGCGCAACGGTTGCATCGAAATCTACACGTGTGGTGACAGTTATCCATACTTTCTCAACATTCTCAATTCGCGTTGCTTTGGAGCCGTAAGCTGAGTCTCCTCTACAATATCGAATTTGAACCTTTAGGGTACTATCCTCGAGTTCAGCGGCCTGACGTTCGTTCCCCACGACAACAAAATACTGCCGGTGCTTCGTCGGAAACAAGGGACTGTCGCCACTTTCCCGAACGTGACACAGTACTTCTTCACTCCTGTTGTCTACAGAGACGACATCACCATCTCGGTTTCCTAAAGTGGTTAAAGTTTTGAGCCATTTTATATACATGTACCATTTATAATCACTGCGATGTTTTGTTTAGTAGATAGACTTCATAAATCATTTTTTATGAGATATACACTCTGCTTTTTCATTAACAGGGCAAACTTAACGCGTTCATAAAGTTGTTGTCGGTGATACCATGCTTTTGAAGTACGATGATCAAACGTCTAAAAGCGGAAATAGGGAACCACAGCATTCAGAGGTATAAGGCAGTCATGCCCTCGGCGTTCTGTTGCCATGCCAGAATTGAAAACCGTCTGAAAATTTATTCACATTTAACACATAGGATATGGTCGGAGATTTTAAAACGATGACGGTTGCAATGAGATCGCTCGCAAGTAACTGAAAGATATGTGTGATAAGTGACCAAATGGGTCATATGAAAAAATATAAATACATGTACATGGAGAGTATTGCCAACATTATTGCTAATTGCACTGGAGGGCGTGTATAGTAGTTCAATGTGTGGTATTGGTAACTGGACAGCGTAGAGGAGGGGTAATGGGTTCGCCGGAGTTCATGCGCGGGGTTGACGGTGTAGAAATTCCACTGTTGCCAACGTTCAGTCGCTCACGTCGGTCGCAAACAACGAGCAGCTCCTCCACAACGTCCATGTTGCAGTTTTGATCCTCGCGCATCATCAGTTTGTACTCCAGTTTTTCCAACTTCAACCGCGCCTCCTCCTCAGGTGTCAACGGAGTAAATGATGGCGATGACGGTCGAGGAGACAAGTAGTGTTCAGAGTCGATGTACATCTTCCGTGTGTTCGACTGATAACAAGGAACCTCGGGCGTAATGGGAGTGCTGTATCCGGAAAGAGGACGCCAGTTTCTGAGGGCGTCCTGCTCGTAGGTGATAGATCCATCATGCACCGCTGCAAGTACGTCCATTTCGATAGTTCTCAGGTAATGCTTCTCGTGTTGCTGCATCCGAGCTTGCTGCTCCTTCTTTTGGTCAGTTCCTTTCTCGACAACAAGCGCCTCAGGTTGGAATGTCTGAGGATACTTCGGCATAGTTGGGAGCCACAACCGGCCAATTGGAGGCTCTGAAACGTTCCGGCGAAGACTTGGGTGGAATGGTCGTTCAGGTGGCGGTGAGTACGTGTCTCGTTCCAGGAAAACACAGCGATGCACTTGGCTTTCCAGCTTATCCAGACTCTCCATTTTCGTGCAACAGTTGATCACGGAGTTATCTTTCCACACGCGTCGTGGGAAAATTGGGTGTCGCGCGCGTTCGGCTTTCTCCTCGTCTGTCTCTGCGTCTTCCAAATCAGGAACCATAATGCGATCACCGACAACCGGAGGTTCAGAAACGTTTCGACGAAGTGAAGGATAAAGGGGACGTTCGCGCGGCGGCGAGTATGTGTCGCGCTCGAGAAAGTCGCACCGAAGAATGCCACTTTCCAGCTTGTCCAAACGTCCGATTTCTAAGCACCGATTTATGAGGGAGTAGTCCTTCCAGACACGACGTGGGAACGTGGGGCGACGTTGCTTCCTCTTGTGGTGAATGAATGCGGCTCGTTTTGAGAACTGAAACGAGCAACAGTGTGTCATGGAAATAAACGGTGACTCACCATTATGTTTTGTTAGATTAGATTATAGGTTGTTTGCTAGAAGCGTTCCAGTTGATGTGATAGAAGCAGTATCCTGAAAGAAAGGAAGCATTGATTAATGAAGCTTGAAATAAGCACGGTTGTAATCTAGCTCGTTATGCGGTAGACGCGGCAGAACATCGTTTCGCTTATATCAAAGAAACGATAACAAGCACGCTGAGAGGATGTTACGCCAGGTTGTGCGTCTATTGTTTTTCTCGCTTTAAATAGCATAAAATTTTAATCCCTTGTTTTCTTTGTTTTTATCCGTTGCGTAACAGCTTAGACTATGTACAGAAAAAGGATGGATGGCGACATAGCTCCATAGCTCATTGGAGCTCAATGAACAAGCTATCGAGCGGAACTAACAAAGAACACACATCCTTCTTCGCCTGCTCATTGCATTGCAAACGAGGCCAATTGAAGCTAATATCAGATTTTCATAAAATCATCGTCTTCCGTTTCGCAAGTTTTCCCCCAATGGCAACTAGAGATGAGTTGTGTTATGCTAATATGCAGCTCGCTTGTTTGGCTGATTCATCATATTTCTTCGTGAGCCAAGCCTACTGTAAAATTTTGGCCTACTTTTTCGGCCTTTCCTATGTGCAGGCTCCTCCTGTCTTTAATTAATATTCCAAGAAGTGTTGCTTTCCGTTCACGGTTGTCCGCACAGATTCTTTTGATTCCCATAATGATTCTACAGGCACATGGGCTGCTTTCTGGCTAGGTGCTTCGAAGGTTTTCTTTTTGTTTATGCGGCGAATTTAACATTTTGGTATGTTAGACTTCTCGAAAATCGAGTAAATTATATTGGATGATTGTGATAGACGTAAAAAACATTTGTTTTTAATTGAGAAAAGTTTCCCGTATTTGGTAAAGGCGGGAAAAGTTGGTGTCGAAAGCAGTGTTTCGTCTAAATGTTACAACAGCCGCGATAGCCCCGTGAAAGAGATTGAATCGGACGAGTCCAGCCAGTCTTTTGAAAGCCACGACTCTGATCGGTCGATCAGCTCTCACTCAACTGCGCAACCCAGGAGTCTCCTCGCAAGAGCGAAATCGTTGGTGCCAAAGCGATTGTAGTTCTTCGCAGCACAACCGTTCCGATCCCTCATTGTGTGCCCCAGGCCGGGTTTTCTTAGAGAGCGAAAACAGCGTTTATTTGTTTTCGGTTTTGCTCTTCTCGACTTCCCTTATTAACGGAATTCCTAAATCGACACCCGCCACCACATGGCATAATGGGGATTACTCATTCCTCTTCATCAAACAGCAGCTGAGCTGGAAGTCCATAGGAAATGCAGGTGTCGCGTCTTTGTGTCGAAATGGTGTAAACACGACGCAGCCAAAACATGGCGCTTGTTATTAGTGATTCCATGGAAGCGAATAAAAAGGATCGGCATTGCGGAACGCGCTAATGCGAGCTCTACGTCTTAAAGACGTCAAAAAGCATTCAACAAATAACTACCGTATTATATATCATCTAATGCGCGCATCCAAGTCCACTCGGTCGGCAAAATTTGCTACAAACGAAGCGCGCAGCAAAGGGACCAAACACGACATCGGGAGCAAGCGAGGTGGCGGAGGGTGCTGTTTACGGCGTCCTGAGACATGTTTCCGACTTTGGCGCGCGCCGATTGCACCTGTCCGGATGAGCCGCCATCCTCATTAGCAGCTCCGATGTTCGCTGACAATTTCTGGATTATTTTATGAGTCATACTGCTTTGCGTGCGATATTCGCTTGGCTGATGCAAAGCGAACAATAATTAGTAGCGCTGTTGCTTATCATCTCGCTAAAAGCAGGAAAATCCGAATCTTAGATAGAAAAGCTATTTCTTACTTGCCCACCGGATGTGCAGTGTCCAACAAATTCTGTTCAATGAATAAAGCTTTTCAGAGAACCAAAGGTCCAAGGGATGAGAAAATTAAAGGGTTTCAAATTTATGTTACATTTGCTCTTCTAAAATTTCCTTTTTGCGTCAAAACTTGGAGACCAAAGATTTGGCACACCGCATTCTGTATTTCGGCGATTTGCGCAGTTGATCGATTCTACCGACACTAGCCGAAGAAACATGAAAACAGACCTATTGCAGAATTAGTAGGCTTTTGCTAAACGATTTTTTTCTGATCACCTTTCCAACTCCTGACGCAATCATTTCCGAACAACATTGAAAAAAGAAAAAAGAACTAAATATTGTGCCAATTTGCACGGCTATTTTCTCCCAGCGCGTTATTTCGACGTACTGTGTTTGTCCAGACTTTAATTGTTGTTTTTATTCAAACGACTTCTTCAAAAACACTGGAAACAGAAGTTCATAACTATGAATAGAAACGCATAGCTAAGTATAGCTGAAATCAGCGTTGCCAAGAGTACTTTTTGTGAGAAACAGAAAAAGTCCCAATTTTCTTTCGTCGTTATTGTTTCCAAATTTTTGTTTAATTGTAGGAGTTTCTTTGGATTACTTTTGGATAGGAAGGTGATATTCTTTCGTTGTTCCACTCAATTCTCCTATTATTTCATGAAATTACAGTTAATACATTTTGTGTGACAAAACGAGCAGATAATTGTCGATTTGCAGATTATGGCTTATGAAAAGTGAATATTTTTCCTGGTTGTGGATACAGGATGTTGTCGTCGTTATTTATTATCGGTCTTAGAGCAGCACAGAACCTGAGGAAAAGAGAGACGATTGTTTAAGCGAGAGAGTTAATCGGACATTTTCTGCATTCCCGTTTGTTTTGGAACTTCTATTGAAGCTTGTTTTGAGTCCAAAGGAATCACGTCAACCGTGCAGGAACAACGAGTTGACTTTGGAAATATCGGATAATGCCGGTTTGTGACTTTCATGGATGAGTCAAAATGACTAAATTAGATTTTGAGCTGGATGGGCCAAAATCAATGGGAACTCTGGGCAATTTCCAGAACTGGAAATCTTGACCGTGTAATAGTTTGTAATATAAATAGAACAAATCTGATTTTAAAAGAAGATACGATGATTTTGTTTAATTGTGAACAATAAGAAATTATTAATGTCTGTGGGCTCCCAATACATTATTTTTGGAATTCCTTAATACGTGAGTCATTCACTGTAACTTTGAGAATTGAAATTTACCAATTGGTTCTAATTAACTCACTGACTGTAACTTAATATGTATGTATTTACGTAATGTGCAAAAAGTTGTTATAATGTGTGTATCGGAGGGTGGCATATCGGGAAGTGAAGCTAGCTGTGCTCGATCGAAAACATCGGCTTTCCTGGTCACGGGTGCCTAACCGCTTCTGCATCCCACAAAGCGGCTTTCACCACGCCCACTTATGTACACACATCTCATCTGTCGGGTGAGTAATTATGTAAGGAAGTGTCAGCTAGCTAGCCGGTCTCCTTATTAGGATATGCTTTTGCCCGGGTCCAAAAAATAAAACAAGCTTTATTTACGGCCCTTAGCATAAATGCTGTAAGCTTGGCTGGTATGTTTCGCTCAAAAGCCGCAAATTTTGTTCAGTAGCAAAAAGCTCACTTTTGAGTTCTGAGCAGGAAAATGTGCAGCCAATTTAGTTGTTCCGTTTGCCATAATATAACAGAGCGGCTAGATTGAGATTAACGCTTATTAATAAATATTTTTTAGGAATTACCGGTCCTCTGCATTAGAAAAGGGGTTTTGTCTCAAGAACGGTTTAAGAATCAACTTTCTTGCAAAAGGTTTATGTTCTGGTCTTGGCAGATTCCACTGCTGTGTAACAAAAGAAATATAGCAAATCAACTGGCAATGTAGGCTGCCTGGTCGCTAAGGGAAAATAGGAGCAATTAATTGGAAATTTTCCCCCTGGCAGATTTCAGGAGGCATGCCTTTTTGTATTCTTTCGTGGTGCTCTCCGGCTGCTAGCCTGAACGACGGTTGTCAGTAATGCCAACCGAGACCAAAGCCGCTTGACTACAAGGTTCACTCCAAGAATTCGTGTGAATTCTGGGCAGTGGTTCGATCAGACTCTCGGTTCGTATCCGTTTTGATATTTCTTAGTAAATAGGCTTAAAGCGTAATGGTAGGCACATTACGGTTTAACTTAAGATACCCAAGCACAAAAAACTTCGGAAATACATAGATACCTATCTGTAAGGTGGTTACGCGGTCCAGTCCTCTTCACGGTCATAATGCGCTGCTCGTGACGCACCGAAGAGTCTAGTAGGCATCCTCTTCGCCGAGGTGTTGATGACCAACGCAACAGGGAAGAATCAGTTTATGTAGGATATCTAGCGTTAATTGAACTGGCGCGCACCTCAGCAGTTGTTTGGGACGAGTTAATGGCATGTTTCCACGGCACCGCAAAACACACACAGCAAAGAGGAACATGGCATAATGCGCGTTGGCAATGAAAGATGAGCGCGAGAGGTGCGCGAATCGGCGCGAGAGCGGTGGTCACGCCTGTGACAGGCGCATCAGCCAGCGTGAGAAACCTAGCGTGCACCCCGCGGGCCACCTAAAGCGCGCAGCCTTAATTGAACTTGTTGTTTGTTACTAAGGGCAACCACTCGCTTACCTCCCTTACTCATCCACTTGTCAATTGAAGGCGTGTTCTCGCGCTTACTTGCACAAACATTGCCCGCGGCAGCCAATTGCTCGTGGCTTGTTTTCAGCCAGTCAAGATCGCCACTTCCCAGTCATGGACTTCACCCTCACCAAGACCGACTTTCTCTTCCAGAGCTCGTACGACCTTTGGTAAGTGTGCTCGACTGAAAGTGAATCTGAGTGTGATACCGAAGACTGATTGTCCTTGGATGTAGGGCTCTGTCCTTGACATATCTGCTTTAATGTTGAACAGTTTCTATGATTGGGTAGTGTTCACAAGGAACGTGAAGTATCTACCACTTATTTTCGCCCGCGTTCTCAAAGCAGCCTTTTCTAAAAAATCTATCAAAATGCGGAAGTAAATATCCATAACTGCCGGCGTTTACTTATCCAAGCAAGAAATGAGACGTAATGCAGATTTTGAGCCACGTCACTACATCTTGTCATTATAAAAAAAAACAAAAAAAAAACCAAGTTTGTTTTTCATTTTGTCACTACAGTAAGCTAAGTAAACACAAAAGCTGAGGGACCGAACCTAAACTAGTACCAAGATTTTTGACCCTCTAAAATCCCACTAAACGTATCATAATTAGTCAAGAAGCAGTACTGTTCTGTAAACAAACATCTAAGGCCCCATTTTTCTCTCTCAAACTAGTGCATTCGCAAGTAGTTCACTTCGCCATTATTTACAGCTCCTTCTCGCTGAAAGTTGTCGCCATCGAGAACGGCCAGGTGGAAAATGTGGAGCGACCCATGCGGATCCTATGCGAGGGCAGGGACGCTGTCCGTATCTTCGTCGAAGCCTATGGCGACGACATTAACGCCGACCTGAAGAAACTCAAAGTGGTAAACGGTTTTGCTCTGCTGAACGGAATCTTCGAGATCACCTTGCTTTTGCGACCTTTCGAACTCCGGTTTTCCGAGTATTTCCACATCCCTTTGCGGCACTTTCCGTGTCCCGAGTCATCATTTGTTGGTGCGGGCCATAATAAGCGGATAGGCGACGCGAGCGGTGCAGCTGTGGGGCATGCGGCGTTCCACGGAATTCATTCTAATTAAGCGGAACGCGCGATAGACTGAGGCGATCTCGGCGACTCGGCCCAAATTGTCTCTAATTATTGCGCTGCGACTCCATGTGAAACCAAAAGTGTGCAAAAATGGAAAACAAGCAATATGAGCTATTAGGAATCTTTTAGTAATTCAGTAGATTCCAAGCTACATACATGATACACATGAAATTGCAAATTACATGGGTACTAGGCGAAAGGAGTAACTGGAGCAGAAGTAGATGGATCAAAAATGTAGAGTGTTAAATATGAGGCAGATCTTACATGTTTCTGTTTCTCGGTGACTACATATGTTCCGGAAGGACAAAATTCACCTGTCAGTAGTGTAATTTTTGCCAGAGTAATGAATAGTCGGAATATTGAATATTATGAACATTGCAACATTAAACCCGCATCACAGTAATCATCCCTGTTGTACATATTTTTCATTGAAGTTATAGACGCCTCTTAAAGCAAAGAATTTGTTAACACCATTACCATATCTGCCAAGTCAAACTAACAGTCACGACGACTATAAAAAGCAAATAAATCATAGAAATATCTGTAACAGGAGCACCTCACAAAGTAGCCGTTTAGCCCATTTCGACTATTTTTAACTAATGTGTACGATCCATAACAGCAAGCGGATTATAAGCGTGCTATCAAACAATTTCCAAGTGGGACCAGTACAGCATGTAAACCCCAAATGTATGTCAACATTAAACGGTATTTCAATATTTTTTACGTGAAAAAAGCAAAGCCGAGTGAATGAATACAAGAGCTGTTAAAAAACTCAAATCTCAATGACATCAGGAACACTGACATCGTAGCTCGTCCCGATATAACGCATATTGTTGGGCGGAGGGACTGCTCTATCCTAGGTCTTCTTTTTGGAACATTGTGAGCGCGAAATGGACTTATTTCCAATGATTTTTTCCACTCACACTCATGTCAGACTATAGCATGGATATTTACACGTAAATGTAGGACTTTGAAGTTCTTAAGTGTCTAGAATCAAAGCAAATACCGTTAAAATAGGCTGGGGTGGGATTGGAAAACTATATAGGAGGAGTAAAGGCAACTTCTTTTTAGACTTCTACGTGGATAGTCTAGGGTAAAGCCCTTTATATTGGTTCCGCTTCTAAATACACTACACCGTTTGTACATTGTCGCACGAAATTTCTGTTAGAGGAGAAAATTAGTTTTGCGTCGTAAATTTTACTAAAGTGCTTCAATCAAAGCTTTCCCGACCATCTAATTAACTGCGTGTCAACATTTGCACATATCCACTGCGTACAGGCGCAATATTTTTTTGCATCTGAAATAGCAGGAAGTCCGTGAGGCGTAGGAGGGGCCTCTGCACTTAATGCACACGTATTCCACGTACAAATTTTGAACTGCAAATCCCATCAGTTTGCGAGTAACTAGGAGCATTAAGGAGCACACTTTAGTAGAAATGTCACACGAGAGTATACTTTTTATGAAATATGCCGTTTTGAAAAAGGCTGCCATGAAGCGACAATCATTACGTAAATAGTTTCTCACTTTGGCACTACATACATGCTGGACACCGAGAAACAATCTGATCCGTTCCATGCAGCTTTCTTGTACACTGCAATAGGTGTATGTACCTATGTTCTGTAATTGCAGAAAAGCGAAAGACAAAAGTAGTTTTTAGCACAGTTACTGCTTCGTTCTGGCTATAGAAAGCACAACTTCCAGGAACTCTTTCAAAAATCAACTGTAATGGAATAGACAATATGTGACTTATAGAAAGGCAACTCCACTGTACTTTGTTACCAGGAAAACATTTTTACAACAAGGGATTCAAAAAGTACGTAATTGTAGAACGACATCGTCTCCTTCGAGAACGTGAGCATCACCGCCGCTGACAAAGAACGCAACAACGGAGCAACATCAAAGACCGTGCTCAACTATCATTGCCAGAGCACGATGATGCGCTGCCAGCAGACAACGGCTCTAAAAGGACGACACGAAGATTTTGGCGTGACGTACGTTCGTCTCAGTCGTTTCCGACCGTCCTCCGTGTTGTTTAGTCGCTTCAACGCTCGTCTCATGGAAATCCACCTGGAGGACGGTGGCGACTTCCTCTCCATGCACTTGGTTGGAGCCAAAGACGTAGAATTCGACGTGCTCACCGAAGGCACCTTCAACACTAACTTTTTCTATCAGAAGTTCCTTGACGGTCAACTTAAAACGGTAATTGTGCTGAAATTCTGCATTTAAATGCTGAGAAATTAGCTTCTAGGAGTTCCTTGTTGCTGTGAGTCACTGTTTTACTTCTATCTTTTCAGGGCTCCATTATTCAGCTCTCCGGACTCACCCTCGAACCTTGGGACAATGGTGTAATGGCTATCCTCCGAGGCGAGCGCGCCATGATCTCAGTGACAAACAGCGACGGACGCGTCCAGCATTTCTCTCCTTCCCTTCAGATACTCTAAACCAAGAACGATTTTGGCTTTTTCAAATCTCTATCTATCTCTTTCGGATACCAGACCATTCTCCTGATCTCTTTTCATTTCCTCCAGTTTGAGACATCTATCTTTCCTTTTGGCCAGTTGCAACGAAACGCAATATGTCGGCTTTAACGCCTCCATTCCTACGCACTTTCAATCCGGTCCTAATACGTTTCTTCCGCAAACACTGAGTCTTCTTCATCCATAATTACATATCCGTGATGTAATGATGTCCTTTGGATAATCTGTTTTTGTGTTGTGATGGAACGGTGTGGTGTTACATTGGGGAAATGCAGTAGCTTGCTGATTTGTAGGCGGATATTTTAAGCTCATATCAAAGCCAAACAAGAGGATAGAAGACTGCTACAGAGGATACAATCAGAAATTCAGACAATTTATTACTTTTATTTAAACTTTTACCATACATATGCAAAACACTTAAAACACTTAAGAACTTAAAACAGTTACAACACGTGTAAAACACTTAAACACTCAGCGGCCGAACTGCGGGGTAGCTGGGAGAAGCGAAGTGAGAGGAACTTCACGAGGCGAACAGCACATGCAGCGGGCCTTGTCTTCAGAAGTTTTCTTGCCCTGCTTCTAGAATGGACCATATCAGTCATGTCATAAGGAAATTCTAGAGCTTACGAATGGAGTGTTCTGGTAAGGGACGTACGAAGAAGCTTCCTCGCGCTCGAAGTCCATCTTACACTGGATAAGAATGCCACCAATCTGCTCCTGAATAATGGATTGAGCATAGTGCAGGAGAAGTCGAACGGATACTACATGGTTAAAATGCCACTTACCGGAATGAGGTTGGAGGAGCGGATGCGAGCAGCCCGACGACAGCAGCTGGTGCAGGAGGCTTCGTTCGACACAGCGACATCGGCACACTTGACCTGGTGAATGGGGGATTGCTCGGGGATAAATGATCCGTATGTTGCTTGCTTGGAGCTGCTCGACGCGACGTAGAAGTATGAATCGAAGTCACAGACTTCTCCTAAATTTTCGAGTAAGCGCACGTTTACTGGAACTCAGAACGTACGAGTAACACGCGGAACAGCTGGCATGGGTAGAGGATAGACCTTGCTGAAATCCTGTTTGAGCGTCTGGAGGTACTGCGAGTCGGCGCCTCCTGGCTTCTGAGCAGCGAGTTGATCAGCCTGAGCTCCGGCAAACTAAGAGGGGATGTTAAATCTTGAGAGGCAGGTCCATTCTTACCTGCTGGGCAGCGGCAAACGCGACCACGGTAAAGAACAGGATCTTCATGACGACAATCGCTGATGCTCAACCGAGTCAACCGTGCGTTTTATAGATTGTATTCTGCAAGCCTGGGCGGGGCCACATAGGGAACGACGCTTCTGTCTGCCGCAATGGTATGGGATTCTGACGAAAGACTAAGACATGAATTTTGAAATTTCGGAACATGTAGCACCTCGGAGTAGACCGATAAAGTTTTATCTCTACGGTTAAAATAAGTGACGAGTAACCCCCTCAATAAAGGGTCTAACTTACTACAAGAACCCTTGACATTTTTATTGTCCTTCTGCCATACAGCACTGATTCCTGCAGTGTACCAGGAATATCAGGAACAAGTAAAAAAGAAAATTGCAAATGGAAGCTAAATCCTACTTAAATTTAAATTTATTTCGATTTTTCTTTCACGTTTTTGTGGCTACCATAGAGTTAAAGAAAATCGTTTCTCTTTGCTTTTTTTTCCGTGCAGTGTTAGTTTATTGCTTCTTCAATAGTAAATTTATATCTTCTTGTGAAAACTAAACTTCAGAACCATTCCTATACTTTGCGTTCAATTTGTGACTCAACATTCCACTCTCCTTCCGGCAGACGCTGGCCTTCGATTTTGTAAAATATCATGGTTGCTAAGCGGATTCCAGTTGAGAGCGATTGCGATTGTGCTGCTGACAAATTATAGTCCCAAGAACTATCCCGAACGCCCCCTGTAGATTACGATGAACAAGGAGGAAATAAAGGGCCTAGATTTTTTGCTTTTACAACATGCCCCAGCAGGAAACCTGGCCCAACTAAAAGCCGCAAACAAAGCCGCAAAGTCAGTGCTCCTAACTAGTCTTCGTTGGCACCTTGAGAGGCCCGAGATTTTAAAAAGTGTGAAAAACTGCGAAAATTGCATTCCGTTTGTTACTGTCTGTAATGGTCAGATTCGGAGCGGCGCCTGGAAATCAAGTTGGATCACTTTGCACATTGAGACGGACGTTTGAGGTCAGACTGTAAGGCTGAAAGACGTGTATACTGCCAATGATCATGATATTTGTTTTTTCGGTCGGTTGTTCTGATATGCTTCACGCATAAGGACAACATCCAAAGACATATATATACGATACCCATCGACCAAGAAGGATCAGTCCATATCGGGACTGCCGCGAAATAGATGTTGTTTGATACACCGCACCGATCGCCTTGCGACGGATTTCGCCAAGGAACTCACGCGTTTTACTGCGTGGATAATATTGTTACTGTAATCCATCGGCCGAGAACATACGGTGTCGCAGATTCAATGGTAAACTGTTAAACGCACTTTGTAGAATTACACGGCTTGTAGATGATACTGTCACACACAAAATTCTATGTGGTCCCCCGAAGAGTTATTTCGTTTTCATTTCAGCATTACCTTTTTATCTTCGAAAAACTGCTAATCACAATTTTCCACGAATCTGTGATCGTCGAAGTGTTATGTTATCATCGCGATGAATGCGATGCCACGCGGGCATATCCATCCATATATACATTGTTTTCCCAACTGTTTTCCTACGCTTACAAATGGATTTCGTTCCCGCCGCTTTTGTGGACGCTCTCTGCGCCACATTGAAGAAGAAAGACCTGGTAAACTTAAAGGAGATAAGAAGGCCATGGTTGTCAATAGTGACAAAGCACTATAGCAAACGAAGGAACTTAATCCTCTATCTGGACGTTAACCACGATGGAAGTCAAGTTGGAATCAGAATTTCAGAAGATCATGATATCCCTTTCGGCTCTTTGTCTAAGTACGATAGGATTGAATGTATCTACGTGGGAAAAATAAAATTTGCCGATCTACCTGAGAAGATGCCACTGCACCACTTCAGGACTAAGACCATGCCTCTGCTAACATCGTTGGCTTCTAGTTATATCTTTGATAGTCGTGGCTCTGAAAGTTCCGAGAGGGAGTTAGCGGAAAGTCTTTTTAGCAACTTACATGGGCGTGCAATTGCGCTCCGGACCTTGTGTACCGGAGAACACTGCATTGAATTTATCAAGAAGCGAATCGACTTTGGTGAATTAGAAGGACTAGAACTACGCCATGGAAGATATTGGCCCAAACGTATGACATCTACTCTCATCAAGTTCCTGAAGTCTCCAAAGTTCTGGAACTTGGACCTAAATATAAACAATATTAAAGTCGGTTTAGATATGGTAACTTGCTTTATCGAACGCTTCTTCAGGGGTGACCTCCGCTTAGATGCATCCCTACGCGGATGGCCTGCATTTGATGTAGAGAAGCTCGAAGACTTCTATCCACAATCCAGAGATTACCGTATGTATAATATGAGTCATCGATTCAATTCGACTAAGTTCGCGTGGGTTGGACCTCGCCCAGGAACTCTCTTTGCCATTTTTGAAGGTGGTATACTGTATATTCAAAATTTAAGAAGTTCGTAAATAAAAAATGTACTCTCATAAAAAATGTACTCTCATAAACGGATGTGTGGATTCGAGTAGCCGATGGATACGGTAATGGCGGATGTCCGCACCAACATTAGATACAAACTGGTGCCATGCGATGCCAAAGTTGCTGACTACAGTACTTTTATATAGGCGGTGGATCGGGCTCTTGGAAGAGCTGCATGGCCTTCTGTCGGGATGGAGTTGCGCCTCTTCGTCCATTTCTTCGAGAAGGAGCCCGTGATGGTGTGCATTGTCGAGCAGAGGCACGCCGGCTGTTGGCTCCGTTCGGACAACGAACTGCTCAAGATCCTGTCGAAGACGAGCCTGAAGCCTCGCCTGGAGGGCTTCCGCAGGGAGTGCTTTCCTCTGACGCGCGAACCCCGTCTCTTCGCTTTCGCCTGTGCGTGTCATCCAAAGGGTCGAGCGGTCTCGAGCGCATCTTAATCGGGAACTTAATTCACTCACTAAGAACTCGCTTTCAGGAATGAAAAAAAAGCGAGCACTACTTGGGCTTCTTCTGGTCCAATCGCTGTCGAGTTACATAAAGAATCTTTCGCAGACATGATAAACTGTGCCAGTCAGCCACACTACAATGAATGTTTTTTATAGAAATTAAATCAAATTGTTAAAATAAATATGTAGGATAATGTACAACTCACATATATAGCACAGAAGTAAAAGAGGGGCCGAACGCCCTTAAACTGAGTGAACTAGGCGAGACCGGTAAAGGAGAGCCTACTTGTGGCAAATCTAGACCGATTCCTGACCGGTGTTGTCGTGCTGTCCCGATGGCAAGTTCAGCGAGTCGTCCACCTTTGGCTTCTTCGCGGAGGTGGCTGCTTCTTCGTCCGAGCCAGTTGCTTCTCTTTGCTTCTCCCTACGGTCTTTCTGTTCTACCATGACATACGTTCTGATGAAGCCTTGATCTCTTTCGTTCCTGATCTTTGTATATGCCTCGATCAGAGAGTTGTCGGTGATCTCCTCGATAACAACTGATTCCCTCCCATCCTCGTTGATAAATGATCTGTGGATCCTCAACTTCTTCCATCCCGTGCACAACGATGAAGGTCCGCTGACGATACTTCCGATGGATTCAGCAGCTGGAATACGAGATTTGGATTGGGCTAATGCGTTCTCCCTTAACGTACTCTGTCTCTCTTCGTCATCTTCTGCAAAATCTGCCGTTGGCCTCTCCAGTTTGCTTCCAGGATCGTCAGAAATGTTACCGTTGCTATCGTTGTCAGAGTCTTGGCTACTGCTCTCGTCGTCGGAGTCTTCGCTACTACTGTCGTCGTCGCCTTCACTGCTCTCGTCGTCGGAGTCTTCGCTACTACTGTCGTCGTCGCCTTCACTGCTGTCGTCGTCGGTGGTGAGGATTTCGGGATTTGCAAGAATTTCGGTTTGTGCTTCGAATATGCGCTGCAGTTCATTCGAATGATCTTGGTGAAAGCGGGTGATGATCATGTCCACCATCTCATTGCGGGACAAAGATTCAATCTAAATTAGTTCAATCAAAACCAAGATTTTAGATGAGTCACAGACCATGTCCTCGGTGATACCGAGCTTACGGCACATCTCCTGCATTGAACGTTTATCAGAAGGGGTGGGATCGTTTTCTGTGGATTCTGCGTATGAAAATCCATCACCACATCCCGTTGGATCGGCAAGACCCGTGCGATCCAAGAGACATTCATTTTTCATGGCCCGGATGAAGCAGCGCGTTGTGTTCCATGGAGCCCGTTTAATCTGAAGCACTTGAGAGAGAGATGGAGAGAACACCGCGCTTACCTCATCTTCAATCGTAACCTGATCGCCGGAATCATCCTCGTTTCCGGGCAAATAAGGGTACTTGAAGCCCATGTCCTTCAGCCTCTGCTTAGCAATCATTATGCTATAGAAAGCACAGTTCTGTTCCGGACTGGCGCGATCCTTGACCTCCTTGACGCTGGGTAGGCAGACATTGTCTTTGAGAATCCAAACCTGACCACTTCTGTAAGCATACTTGTTGAGCTGTATGCGGATAAACTGATCGTCGCAGTCACGGAAAACCGCCATGATGTCTTCCATCGCCAAACGCCGCGGTCTGTCTTTGCTGTTCCAGAACAACTGGAATATGAAGGCTGTCAGGCGGTTGGTCAGCAAGGTGGTCCGTGAGGTAGGCGCGGGAACCCGTAGTTTAGGGCGTTGTTGGCCAACAATAAATTGATACGGGCAGTTCCGCAGGAAGAAGGAGTTCTCAGCTCGGATCAGAAGGAAGTCGGTGTTCTTGGACTCATGCTGAAAGATCGGCGCGCAGAACATGTTGTTTTCGATGAATTGCATCGACTGGCCGGGATTCAGTCTTCCCGGGAACGGTATATCGTAAGAGAAGCCTTTCTCGCCGAATTGAAACTTGGGTTCGTGGTCTTCATCGGGGTTCCGTATATAGTAGTTCACGATGCTTGCGGCCATTCCTGGCTGGCTAAGAAGCGGCGGGTACTCTTCGAAGTATTCAAGGAGAAGCAGCGTACCGTCTTTCCCACTCAGATCTTTAAGGTCGCGCATGAAGAAGATTTCTCCATCGGCTGTTTGCTTCTTCCGAATCTCCGCCATCACCTTAATATGCTTTTGCAGCCCCTTTACGGGGACGAACTTGCCGGTGCCGATCGACTGGAGGTGTTTCTTCATAAGAGGCATATGGTAAAAGTCCCGCAATCTGTCAGCTTCTAGGTAGATGGGGAAGAAGACTTGATGGAGATTCTGTGCCGGCATCGAGTGTTGGATCAACATGGATCCAGTGCTGAAGTTTCTCGCTTGCGGAACATAATACCAGTCGTTCGACATGTTAAACGGATCCTGGTCGTCTCGCTCTGCTTTGCGTTCCATCTCTTCCTGCTTCTGTCGTTCTTGCTGCTGTTTTGTCTGGTCGTTGAAGATGTTCGGGTCATCGGTGTAGTCCAAGGTCAGCACGCGTGGAGGCGGCAGTTTTTCGATCTTCTTGGGGTCAATGATCACATTGTCTTCCCATGGACAGTTGAGAAGATCGTAGTTGTCCATCGGAAATATGGATCCAGGCGGTCGGGTGTCGATAGAACCGTAGCTGTACTGACTCGCGGACGGAAGAAACTCGGCTCCTTGTGCTTCTGAAGGATGACCGTTCTGTAGGAACATCTGCTCGAACCGTTTGTCCTTGACTAGAAAAACGTTTTTATGACAAGTGGAGAAGGTGTTAGTACTAACCGGCACTGATGAAACTGTCAAAGGTTCGAGTAAGTTGAGTGGGGATCCATCCACACCTAGGGTTCTTGAGATTTTCCAAATTCTTGGTGACCATCTCCCTGGCTTGTTGGGCGTCGTAGATGACGTCGTCCTCCCACCGATTCAAATTCACGGGCAAGAAGACGTCGGCTGGAATCTCGGCGGGTTTGATCTCCAGCTTTTTCTTCTCCCCATCCCGGTCGAAGTCCAATTCGTCGGAGTCGGTTAGCTTTTCTGGCTCCTTCTGCTCATCGCTCTGTGTCTCTGACGTACGACCCTTCTGCGTCTTCGAATTCTTAGCGTCTTGTAGCTATAATCAAGATTTATGAATTTACAAAACGTTGAGATCAGCTCTGGGTACCTTGCGAAAGGTGAGACCGTAGTCGCACGTCTTCGCCGTTTCTGGAATTCCGATCGCGTCGTACCACATCTTGGCTGGACCATTACGCCAAGGCTTAATTTCGTCCTTATTGTCACTTTCCGTGTGATGGCCTGACACTCCCCTTGCAACGACGGGTCTCAGCAGTTCGAGGCGACCATCTACGGCGCATTCCGACATCGGAGGCTTGGGGCCGATCTTCAACCTGAACTCGTTCGGCGCTTGGCTTTCCTGGTTCTGTTCTAGTGCTTCCTCCGGTACCCGTTTGTAGAACGTTTCGCTCATCCACCATATCTGCGTCTGTGACGACTTCTTGACATCGTGTTCAAAGAGGCGCGTCAGGCGGAGAGTTTTGTTGGGCTCGGCCATAGCAGTGTCTTCCCGTCTAGCTTCTGGCTCGTCTTCGTCGAGTACCATCGCCTCCACGCCGGGAATTTCGAAGTCCTCGTGTTCTTGCGAGCTGTCTCGGTAGCCTCTCTGTTCGTAGTAAGCTAAAAGCAAGAAACTTATCGCCTATCGCCTACAAAAGACATACGAATGTTCTGCGCACTCGGGTGATTCGAGAAGTACTCGTTGTCGGAGTCGTCGCTGCTTCCTTCCTGGCGGAGCGCTTCTGCTCTAGTGGCGTGTGGATCTTGCGTGGGTTGCTGGACTCCGTCGCTCACAGGCATTTTCTTGCCGTCCTTCCCGGGACTCATATTTGATCAATGCTGCAAAATGAGAAAAGTTTTGCATAAAGAGCTGACTAGAAAGGTAAAGCTATCGCGAATTCCGTTTTCAGGAGAACTAAGACAATTCTTTTGCTTGGATTCTTTCCTGAAGGAAGCGACTGAATCGACAACGACGTGTGTGGCCGTCAGATTCCAACTTGAGAACAGCAGAGTCTCACGCAAGAGAGCACACGGGACACACGGAATATGGAACACAATCAATTGCGCAAATTGCGGCTAAATATCCGACGGAAATCGTTCCATACACATCAACTTCAACGCCACAATTGGTGTACTCATTTCAGGACGATCCTGATGGCTGGATGTAGCGTGTTGAATGTAGCGCTGATTACGTTCACAGCACTCAGAGAGGCACGCAAAAAGGTTTACAGACGATTGAATCGGAATTTGATAAATTTTCGAAACGAGGCGAAATTAACGATTATCGAAAATCAAGAACTGCTTGATTATGCGGAATTCGCCAGTTTCTGCAACCGACCTTCTGCAATCCTCAGCAATTTCGCGCGCTAACATTCAAATTTTTGTACACATTTCGAATTTGCGAATTTCCGGCAAGCTCTCTACCATCTGCAGCGTGACAACACAAAGACAACAGTCACAAACCAGACCGTATGCGCAATGAAGAGCAAACACCGAAGACACAGCCGATTTACATTCACATGTACCGTCCCACATCTCCATCCGCCACTGATGAACGGCAAAATCTTCTAGAATCACTCTTCAACTGGCAGACATCCCGAAAATACCTGCTCGTGTAGAAACTGTGCCACTCAGCCGCCCCGTTCAGCTCCGACTGCTCGCGAAGAGCGGTGCAATGATGCTTCTTAGAGAGTGCAGACGGACAGAGAAAGTATTCAGAATGTCGTTCGATTCTTTGTGGAAGTATCCTCTCTGGATCTGGTCAACGCCTATGGAAATTACTGTGCCCGTTCCATGCTTTTTTCCTCCATCGGAGTCGTTTTTAGCCATGGACAATCCTCTCATTTAGTCATTTTTTTCATTTTGGGACTAAAAGAATCTGTTTTCCCCGTTCGGTCTGTGTTTCATTCCCGATTCCGAATATCGAGGTTCTTTCCCCGGATTCCTCTCCACGGAGGAATTTGTTATTAATTGGATCAACAATCTCGGCGAATCCTGGCGTACTTCAGTTTGTGCCTAGGTGGTCCATTTCCCATCAAAAATTCCGCGTCTTCGCAATGCGAGTGCGTCCCCACATATACTTTACTCCACATTGTTCGCGTGCAACTCCTATGAAGGAATCCGAGGGCAAAAAGTCCCTTAGAGAAAGGACCTGAGATAAGGAATGAGAGCCCCTCTGGAGTCAGTAAAGCAGGATACTCGAGGTAAACTCCCTTGTCTCTCCTCAGTTGTGCAGAATGTGGTTCAAGCGAGCAGTCCTGCTCTGTTTTGTTATGCTTCTGCCCGCAAGTCTTACGCCCTCAGAAGACGTGCACTGCGAGGAAAAGCACAGCCGACAACTGCGTATGTTCTTCCTTCTTTGGCAATCAAAAGCGCAATCTGTGACCCTCTGATTTGTTATATTTTTATTGTTCGCAGCTTCCAGACTGTTCATGCATGGACAGCTCTCTTAACTTTCTTTTAGCTTAACTTTATGCTAGCACTTCTTCGCCACTCTCTAACACATCTTGTTTTCAGCTCAACGTTTTCAGCTTTTCAGCCTGTTTTTTCAACACAACACATCTTGTACTGGGAATTTTATACGGTATCGGTACCGGCGTGACCTTCTCCAGCATCATCGGCTCGATAATCATAACCTTCTTTTGGCGGCATTTACGATATCGCTTCAACTGTCACTGCTGCCGGAGACCCCACAAACGCTCCTTTGCCCCAAAAATGTCCTGTCGTGATTCAATTCTCTGCCGACCAGGCCCCGTCAGTGACCGATCCTGCAGGTGCGTCCAAGTTTGTAAACCAGATTTTCAACGCTGTCAGGGGTGTCGAGGGTTGTTAGACCCACCTTCTACCTGTAGACGAATGGAGCGTATCCAACTCCAGGAACGCAGCGCTCGTTGAGGTTCTGGAGGAAGCGCGACGCGGCCGACAGTTCTTGACTTTCGATTAGCGCCTTCAGCTACTTGTTCAGTTGCGCGTCCACGGCTCACTCGACCTTCTGGAGGACGCCAACAACGTCTCCGTCCTCGAAACTCTCCCGCGACACTTCTGGCAACTGTACAAGCTCCTCGTGGGAGGTAACCACCTTCAGGGAGTCGAAGGCGGAGAGGCAAACCTCACGCGTCAAGGGGACCGCACAGGACCTCCAGGCGACGCTGCAGGCTTGTCTTCGACAGGATCTTGAGCAGGTCGCCGTCCGAGTGGTGACAGAGCCGTCGATGGTGTTGTTTCGCTGCCTCGAAGAACGCCTCAATGCCCTAGGCAAGTGAGAAGCAGAAGGGGAACATCGCGTTCAGGTGCGCTCTGTGCACAAAGTGAGTCGCTCATGAAACCCCGGACATGGCGGAACGCCACTTACATAACTGCGCGTAGCAACAATATCCACCAGTGCTTAATGTGCAAGAAAGCGTTTTCAAGGAATCAGCAGGTGAAAGAGGACATCTCCGCCGTTCACCTGTAACCTCAATCCATGTGTCGCCCAATGCGCTTTCTTTTCGGAAAGGAGCGAAACTTCGTTTGTGAGCAGTGTCGCGTACCTTTCGGGCGGCGCAGTCGGCTGCGTGTCCATATTCGAACGGTGCACCAAGGAAAAATTTTCAAATGACCCCATGAGAACTGCAACTTTTCTTTCTACAAGTATCGAAAGGTAATTTTTTAAATGAATGCACCGGAGAGCGTCCATTTGTCTGTTCTAAACGTTCTGAACGCTGCCGAGAAGTGCTGTCTTTTTGTAGAAACATGGCGTACTTGATCAGCGGCAACCGTGACGCAATCTTCCAATAGTCTCCCGTGGCCCGACGCCTCTTTTTTATTGTCTGCGCATAATAGACGAATCGCTGATGAATCAACTAACATGACACAGCGATTTGCTGCTCATTTCATCGACGCTCCTGGTGATACGGATCACAAAACGTTCTCATTCGAATCAATTGTCCAGTCGACGAAATGGGATCTACTGTTCTCTATCGCGAGCTTAACTTTTCTGACCTTGAAGCGTACAAAAAGTTAGCCTTTCGACATTTATTGTCCCATTGTTATCCTATATATTCTAGGCTCATGGCGCAAGAGTATCCCAACGGCTACATTGGAATCCTCTTCAAAGATATTACGAGTGACAAGGCGGGAGTATACTATCGCATGGGTTTGTTTCTTTTAAAGTGTTTGAGGGAAATGGTTTGAACTGACAGAATAGGACCCGACCTGAAGAGTAAAATTCATCCGCAAGGTGGACAGAATTTATAGTCAATGGCTCTGGGGTTTTTCAACTTTACAACAGGACTGTAAACTGAATCCAAAGTAAATCTCTCCGTTTAGGTGCCTTTGTGAACGAAGAACTTGTGGGTATTCTGATTTGTGTCGTCAATTTTCTCGCCGTCCGCTCCTATTCCGATCTCGAAAATGGACTATCGGCTCAGACAGGGAAAAAGGTACATGACTAACAAATGCCTCTCTCGACATATACCAGTTTAGCTCTCGTATATCCCCATTATCGCCATCTCCGCCAACTACAAACGCCAAGGAATCGGTTCGGCGCTGCTTAAGGGCCTCTTCGATACCGTCAAATCCACCATATTCTTCCACGTACCGGCGGCGAACGTCAACGCGCAACAGTTCTTTGAGTCTTCCGGCTGCAACGCCAAGTCCACCATTCGTCGGTTTGTTTCGTTCACTTATTACTCATAATGACATCCTGCTCACATCAGATATTTTGCCGACAACGAAGACGCGATTCTCTACGCTCGCGAGTGAGCGAAAGCTGACTCAACCGACTACGACTCATATGAGAAACATTGTTTCCTCTTCGTCACGCGATTACGCCTCTATCTCTTTTTAAAATAACGCAATTCCAATGTAATATAATATAGCATGTACGTAATAACCAGTTATGAAGTGTTCTGCCTGTCACAGCGCAGAAACAGTTCTACGCCCACGTGAGCGTTACTGGTGCCGATTCACTCTTGGTTCCAATAATGACCGGTGGCACAGTTACCTGCAACTTAATACATGTGTCATATGTCAGTGATGAATTTGTTGTATGTTGTAAGAACCATTAAAATAACGCCTACATGAGGTTTAAAAATAAAGGTCTCTGTAGTTTTGCAGGTATTGGATAATTGATTCTCGGTTCTTAAGATATTTATCCCAGCAAAAACAGGTTTGTGTTTTTCAATGAGAGGAATGCTCATCTCATCTTTCTCTGACGTCAGAACGGCTGAATGAGTCAATGGAGTGAAGAGGGCCATGTTCTGTTGTACTCGCAAATTGTAAGAAGACCAGTTCAGCTTCTCGGCGAATTAAAAATAGAGGAAAAATTAATGTGAAGATTTTCGATTTAACACACCATCAACACAATCTTAAAACGTCCATTAAATCATTTGCCGGATGTTGATCCCTCTTGAAGAGTGTCGTCACAAGACAGTGGTGGATGTAGTTTCGTTTCATTTGGCAGTGATGTATGAGCTAGCCGAATAGGAAAGGTGACCAATGAGCTTCCTGTTTCTTGAAAGTGTTATAGATTAATTCGTACGTTCAACTGAAGTATGGAACTAAACTGTTAGATGAGAGGTGACACAATACTGAGAAGTTGGAATTCCGCTATTGTTAATACAAATTCTTCTGGACGAGATATTGCAAACTGATCCTGAACTGAATAGAATGAATCTTTTTAGACGCTTTTACTGATTGACTGAGAAACCTGCATATTTATCCTTTTGAAGGAGAGACCACTGACATGAGGCGTAACATATCATTCTGTAGAAATAGCCCTGGTATGTAGACTTTGTGCTCCTGAGGAGATGGTCACGTAGCACTTAAAATGAAAGGAATTTAAAGAAAACTTATCTGTCTTCGGTCGAATGACGCAGTGCGGCATTAATCACCTTGGAAGAGAGAGCACTTGTACCCCCGCTCCTTTGCCCTATTATCACAGAGTTCTATTCATATCACACTGGAAGAGCTTCGGAGTCACTGATCAAATGTTATCTTTGTCATTTATATGCATAACAGCTATAACAGCTAATCAAAATGGTGTTTTTCCAGTTGCCCTTCTTTGACGTTCTGAGCTAGTTGCGAAAACAGCGAGTAGCGTCTCTAGTTTGGCTGGGTGAAACGGAGTTGGATGAAAACAGGTCCCTCATTCGCTCCCTCTTCGTCACACTCTTTGGCCTTTGCTGCACTGCTGTTCCGCTAATCCATGATCTCCGAGGAGAGCAGTAATAATACACATTATGTAGGCGCAAAACAATTCCATTACGTCAGAAGGCTGTCAGAGATTCTTGCTGCGAAAGACAACCGGTATTTACGGTGTATCCACAGATTATTCTGCTCCATCGCTGTCAACACAAATACATGGTTCCATACAATGATGAGCAAGGGGGAAACCATCACAAGTTAAGAATAATATACATATTACGGTGTATCGCATCATGTATCGGCTTGAGACAGGTTAAAAAAAGCGAAGATACTAATTTTCACACAATCGTAATCTGATAAACTATTGAGACCACTGATTGTTAGCGATGAAAATCCCTTTCACATTGCTTCCACTATTGTTTTTCGCTGACTTTTTATCAAATACTGTCGAATGTTTACTCAGCAGCCACATCTGTGTTTGCTCTTGACCTATTAATATCATCTAGAAGCAGGACAGTTTTCATTTTCAACAGTTCTGGGCGACACTGTTTGATAAAAACATGTTTACTTATATCATCGATGAAGCAGAAAGAACCAAGAATAACCTTTTTAAGCGTTCGGACCACTTTTCACTCCTCCAGACGACTCCCTACCAGATGTTTTTTGATTCTGATAAAATAATAAAATTCATTGGTGATCTATATCCGTGCACACATATTGAGACATTGTAGTGGCTAAAATAAGTGCCTGAGAAAGGCATGAATACATTTTCAGATCCCTAACCTGTTTCAAATGAAAACAACATGACGATTTTAATACTTCTGAATGCACTATGCGTGTTCCATCGTGATTATACCCTTTAGCGCATATCGGAGTATTGGCATTTTGTCGTTAGCTTTGATGGAAATCCACGGCGTTAAGATAATATCCATGAGTGGTATTGGATTTATGACGATATGACGTTTTATCGCCTTTCACGCCTACTTTCATGATGAAAATGTTGTTTTCCACTGTTTGGAACTTTCGTATGGCCTTAAAAATATCAATTATGCCTTCACTCTTCGAATTCCAGTAATAATCTCCATAAGAATGCTTAGAAGAATTCTTTCAGTAAACACTAGCGTTCTTTGTCACACAAGGAATAGCGGCACAACAAGCACTCTCAACCGGAACGGCCAACATCTTCACTGGAATCATGCTCAGGAACGGAACTGCCGCACAAGGACGCATTTAGTCTCAGGTCGTTGACATCATACGCTTCGAAAGAAATCTGGATCTCTATGTTCATGGAAAAGTATGAAGAATTCAGAACAGATGGACAACTTCATAGTCTCCTTTGACATACTGTCTCGAAGGGCAAACCAAATTTAACAGCACTCTGTTCCTTGTCAGTCCGTACATGTTGTGAAGAATGAATCAACACTCATATCTAATTAAATTATTTATTACCGCTACTCAAACTACTGTTCCATTATTAAAGCATTCCGAGGCAGTCAACACATAAGCAGCAAACAACGCAAATCGAATTCGATAAGTACAAAGCCATATCGAGGATGAATTTGTCGACGTCGATGCCGCATCGTATCGACGAGCTCTCGTCACGCTCTGACGGAAGTGTACTCATCGCTGTTGGTGTCGGGTTCCCACCGGGGCGAACCAGTCGGGATATGAGTGCAGCTAGTCAAAGATACAACTTGGAGGATGTTACGTTAGAGAGACAATAGCTTGCGAAACGAATACAAGTGTGACAACCGTCTTCGAGATGGCTGCCTTTGCATTGAGAGACACTACGACTCTTTAACAAACAATTATACGTAAACGATCGTACGAGGTCTAGGTGTGTGCCAGTAGAGCCACAAATAAATCGTTTCTTTAACATTGTTCGTTCGTTTTCAGAAGAGAGACATGGTGGAAGAAGAGAAGAGAAGGGAGCAAGAGAGACTGAGATGAGAGGAACGAGAGAAGGAGAGCAGAGGAGGAAGAGAAGGAGAGGAGGTGCAGAAATTACAATGACAAATCGAGGGTGGAAGTACGAAGACCTCCAAGATGCGATTTCATGGCAATAACTTAAAAAACAGGAATAAAATTAGCCAACGATGTGGATGAGGACGGTCGGTTCGGTGGCCGACTTTGCAAACGCTGGAGCGAGCGGGAAACCCATAAAAGCCTGACCGTTCTCTCAATTTGGTTTGTTCTCGAAGGAGGAGAGGGAGGGGGACTATGTACACGTACTATATACAAGTGGATTGTTTGCATCGGGGTTAGATTCGTTGCAGGTGGAAGATATATACAGAAGGCAGACTGACTATATGGAGAAGAGAGAGGCATAATTACTCGGAACTGAGAAAGGGACCG
This sequence comes from Steinernema khuongi, assembly GCA_016648015.1. Classification (NCBI taxonomy): domain Eukaryota; kingdom Metazoa; phylum Nematoda; class Chromadorea; order Rhabditida; family Steinernematidae; genus Steinernema; species Steinernema khuongi. The sequence goes on from JADLIF010003410.1 coordinate 31,511, forward strand.
TATTTACAGTAATATACAACGCATTACTACACATATTTTGGCGATGAAGTTCCAAGGCCGTCGAAGCAAGGTGAAGTGCAAACTTCGGCAAACCTTGAGTTACCCATAGGAGACAACTATTCCGATTGAAGAACCGAGCAACAGTTGAGAAATCGAAGGAAGGGGTGGTAGAGAGGAAAGGGGTCTGAGAGAACATACAGATTCAACCGTGAAGTAATAATTACACCCGATGTCGAAACCGAATAACAACAAAAAATCAACAAATTTTGATGTTCTAATGCGACAGAAACGGAGAACCGATAAAAAATCAATCGTCCGGGGATTTGCAGGGAACAATATACACGTCTAGTAAGAGGGGGACAATCGCATCACCAAGGCACACGGACAACGTGCAAAGTGACTCGTACAAGGATTATTACTCTAGACCAAGGATTTCTTTGAGAGAACTACCACATAAAGAAATGTACATGAAAACACTACCTCAGGTGTATACTAGAGAATGACAACATATTGGGAAAATGTTGAGCCAGAATGTCAAGTTAGAACGACGGTGTTGTTGAATAGCCAGATCTCAGACATTAACCTGAGTTTCACGCGCCGTCTGGTGAATCTCATTTTTGGAGTCCTGTAAATATACATTATATAGGAGTAGAATGGCAAACTGATCACGCACCTGTCGAGCCATGGCGTTTTGACATGTCTCATATCCAACTTGCGACAATTTTTGGCTTTGACGTCCTCCAATAGAGTTCTTAATCCCGTTCCTGTGAAAAGATGGACGACCACCATGCTGCCCGTAATTCATCGCATTTGCGTTGATACCCGTGTTGCTGACGATCGATGCACCGTTAATAATGGCATGATGGCTTCCTGGATGGGGCTGCAGCTGTGGCTGCATGACATGCAAAGACGGTTGATGTTGCACTGGGATTCCGTAGTAAACAGTTCCGTCATGATGTTGATAATACTCCGGAGTAAGCATCGGCATCATCATTTCCCCGCTTTGCATATAGACGCCGTCCGATGTTGGCGTGTAAACCTGCATTGGTCCAACCGCAACCGTATTCCCGTATTGGATTTTATACTGAAAAGTCGATAGCTTAGTACAATCAAATCATAATATGTGCTTACCATCGCATGATGAGGAGTCGGCGTTGTCAGGTAGTGATGTTGGTGGTTCCCTATTGGCGACGGATGAAAGTAGAGTCCGTTCACATTGTGTGGAGCTGCCATGTTGACTTGCTGATTTGGATGAAAAGGATGAGGCGACGTTCCATTTCCATCAGCAGAGGCAGTAGACCCGTTCAAATTCACCTGAAGGTGTGTTCCTGATTCCTAAAATTAGTATGAAGATCATGTTATATAATATGAGCGATGGACTTACTGGTTTGTGAAGCGTTGCCTTCATATCTTGTTCCTCCTTCGCTTTTCCGTTTGAGCCATGATGATAACTAAGACCATTGTCAGAGTTCTCCGAGTAGTCTCCAGAAGAATCCGTCTGAATATTCTCTCGTTCTTCAGAAGTTGTATCGTCAGTTGAGGACCGTTCAGCATTGGAGCTCAGGCGAACAGCACCGAACCGATTCATGACGTTGAAATGTTCATACATCTGGTGAATATCCCGCGCACTGTCGTTTCGGAAGAGATTGCAAGGAGTTTGCAGCACAGTATC